>PJEM01004289.1:53742-158493 GCA_004023845.1 Helogale parvula | reverse complement strand
GTGAGTGGTGAGGGGGCATGGTGAGGGGGGGGGGAGAGAGAGACAGAATTCCAAGCAGGCTCCAAGCTGCCAGTACAGAGCCCAACGCGGGGCTCGAATTCACAAACCATGTAATCATGACCTGAACAGAAATCAAGAGGTAGATGCTTAACCAACTTAGCCACCCAGACGCCCCCAGAAATATTCTTTTTTAATATTATTTTTTTTAATGTTTACTTATTTTTGAGAGAGAGAGACAGAGCACAAGCAGGGGAGGCAAACAGAGAGAGGGATATACAGAATCTGAAGCCGGCTCCAGGCTCCATGCTGTCAGCACAGAGCCCAACGAAGGGCTCAAACTCAGGAGCTGTGAGATCATGACCTGAGCTGAAGTCAGACACTTAACCAAGCCACCCAAGCGTCCCCCTCCCCCAGAAATGTTCTGAAGGGGCATGCAATTCTTTGTCCCTGCCTCATTCTGCTAGATTGAATAAAGGGATGACGAAGCAGTGGCTGGAGCCGGCACAGCCACTGTGGCTCATGGAGTGAATATAACCTACTGAGGATGGTGAAGCAACAAGGTAGAAGAATGAGGTGGTTTCCTGAGAATCACTGAGCGACCATACCTACCATCTACTGCTTCACTCCTGGCTCAATTTTAAAAGGGAGGTAAACTGCTATTTTGGATTTACTGTCACAGAAAAAAATAATACAAACCAATCCCTTGTTGAGGCCAGGAAAGGATGGGAATGGGGAAGGCGTGAGCCGATATGATATGAAAAATGAACAGTATGTGTTGGATGATCTACTGACTCAAATCAGCAGAAGCAGTGACTCAGAGTGAGAAGCTTGTAGAGGAAATAGAAGTACTATCCCTCTTTCCATCCCAAGCGCTTCAAAAATTTGCATCTCCTACTATAAGTGGGAGGCTTCCCCTATTTTTATTGTAATATCAGGGTGATGTATCTTCTTTACTTTCTTGAAATCGACAGCTTGGAGAGCCCCGTGTGCACAACGTGGTTCCTGAAGGTCAAATGGATGAACTTCAGAATCAGGTGTTCAGCGGGTATGTTCACTCTGCTGAAATTTGCTCTCCCAACAGGACGGCCATCAGTATCAAGATTCTTCAAGTAATTAAGAATAACAAAAAAAATTGTCCAATATTATAATAGTATCCAATTTGGCTTTATATTTATTGGAAATAAAGACGATGTGCACGGGGAACGTGTTTTTTGCAGGGAAGTGCTTGCAAAGTACCTGTCTGAAAATCTTTTTTTAATCATTTATAAATAAAACTGTGAAAATTACAGATAGCCAGTCATGAAAACTGTATTTCTGGTGCTATGGAAGGCACTTTGTCTTGGGATCTTTATTTTGAACGAATTTTATTCTCAAACCAAAACACAATACCTGGTTTTTTAGAACATAATGAATTACTCTGCTTTTAATTCCGATAGGATGGATTTCTAGAATTAGAACTGCTGAGTAGAAACATACATTAACACAGTCTGCCAAGTTAATTTCGTAAGGGCTGGAGTAATTCCAGTGCCCATTGTTACGAACAATTTATAGAACGTCTAGCCTGGCTGTCTGTCTCCTCGCCCTCCTGCCAGGACGGAGTGTATCGGTCTTCTGAGCTTTTTGCCACCTGTTGGGGGAACAACATGCTAACTCATTGTTAGTTTAATTGCCATTTCCCAGATAATTGTGAAGTAGAGCTCTCTTCTCATTTGTCCATAAGCATCAGGATTTCCCCTTCTATAAAATGGCTATTTTTATTCTTTGACTATTTTTCAATTGGACTATTTGTTCTTATATTATCAATTTATGGGAGTTCATTAATGTGGAATGTATAGGAATCTTTCATCTGACATATTTGAGAGATTTTTCATAATCTATGCTTTCTGACGTTGCTTATGGTCTTTTTGGTCATAGTTTAAATATTTACATAGTCAAATGTTTCATTTTCTTTTGTGGTTGTTTGATTGTCTTGGCTTGCTTAAGAAATTCCCCAAACACACACACCACGACCACAAATGCCAAGAGCATACACATATTTTCATGTATTTTCTTCTAAATAGTTATTATTAAATACTTTTTATCTGTAAAGATTTAATTTTCATGGCACTATTTCTTTATGTACATGTTTTATTTTTTTATTATCAACCTTTTCCTCCCTGTTGGACAGGCAGCCTTGGAAGAAACAATGTTTAAATAAATCTCCCTTTCCCCACTTTTTAACAAAATTTTTAATGTTTACTTATTTTTGAGAGAGAGAGCGCACATGGGTGAGGGAGAGCAGAGAGAGAGAGAGAGACAACAGAATCCAAAGCAGTTTGTGGGGCTCAAACTCAAGAAACGTGAGACCACGACTCAAGCCAAAGTCGAACACTTAAGGACTGAGCCACCCAGGCGCACCTCCCCACTGCCTTAAAAGAGCACCTTCACCAGCCTCTAGTTTCCGATTTGTGAATTTCTAGTATGTTTCAGGTACTGTTGCCAGGCGACATTGCCTCCTCATTCCTGCCCCATTAGGCATTATTTTTCAGTAGAGTGTTCTTAGGTATTTTTTGACATTTATCCCACACATGAAATCAAGGGGTTTTGGTGGTTGGTTTTTGGGTTTTTGTCTTTTGTTTTTCTTTTCTTTTTTTGTTTGTTTTGCCTTTTATGCTGGTCCTAAGGCTGCAGAACTGGGCTGATTTGATCAGGCATCCTCCTCAATGACTGGAGCATCAAACCCTGCATGTTGCTGGTGGCTTGCGCTTCCCAGCACTCCCAGAAAGTGACCGTTGGGACTTGTTTGTTGCACAGTTCCAGGCAAAGGGCACTGCTGGAGCAGGGGAGGGTGCGGGGTGAGATGCAGCAGGTGTCAAAAGGGTACATTTTACTCTGAAGGGTGCCTCCTAATTCACACAAAAGCCCTGCCTTAGCAGCAGCAGCCCCTGGCCAGAGCTGCCTGAATACGGAGTGTCCAGTCTAGTTGAAGCTACACCAGCTGGGTGTCTGCCCGCTGCTCTTTTGTCCCTCTGGGAACAGCTTGGCTTCAGCTTTGGGGAGGCTGTGGGCTTATTCCCTGGATTGAATCCCAGCTCCGCCTTTCCAAATGTCTTTCTGAGCTCCTCTCTTACTGGATCTTCTCTCTTTCAAAATAGGTGAATACTACTCTAATCTATTGCTGCATCTCAGCCTGGGGCACGCTTGAGTTATTATGGTGGCCTCCCAACTGCTTTCCTTGCTTCTGCTTTCATGTGTCTGCAGTTGGTTCTCAGCCCAGCAGCCAGAGCGAGCCATTCATCCATTCATTCATTCATTCTTGCCAGAAAGAGGGAGAGAGAGAGAGTCCCAGGCAGGTTCCATTCTCCGCGCAGAGCCTGACTTGGGGCTCGACCTCATGAACCACAAGACCATGACCTGAACCGAAATCAAGAGTCAGACGCTTAACTGACTGAGCCACCCAGGTGTCCCAATCATACATCTTTCTGATTTGCTAACTGCCACCCCTAAAAAATGGGAAAACCTTGAAAGGTTACTGTTTTTTAAAGCTTATTTATTTATTTGGGAGGGGGGAACAGAGAGAGGGAAAGAGAGGATGTAAGGTAGGCTCCATGCTGAGCGTAGAGCCCAATGTGGGGCTCAGTCCCATGAACCATGAGATCATGACCTGAGTCAAAATCAAGAGTAGAATGCTCAACTGAGCCACCCAGGCGCCTCCAGAGTGATGCTTTTAAACTGACATCTTAGGTTGTGTCTGAATCTTCCTGCAGCCTTTCCACCGCACCCAGAGTCAAAGTCCATCTCTTCAAGGCAACAAGGGTCCACATGATCAGCTCCTGTCACCTCTCCGACCTCACTCCTTTTATTCTGCCTTTCAACTACTTAGTTGTTCATTCATTCACCAAATATCTTTTGAGTGCCTACTAATACCTATATGTGCCAGGCACTGTTATAGACACTTGGGACACTTCAGGGGACAAATACATGTGTGTGAGACAGAAGAGGAACTAGTCTCCTGGCTGTTCCATGAACTTGCTAGTACATGGTTGTCTAAGACCTGAACACTAGCTGTTCCTCTGCCCGGACTGCCTTTGCCCAGAAATTCGCATGTCTTACATCTTCACCTGCTTCATGTTTCTCTTCACATGTCACCTGCTAGCAAAGCCTTCCTGACTGCCATATTTATAAATGCCAACTGTCCGGCACTTACTACCGCCCCCCTGCCATTCACTTCCCCATGACTCTTAATTTCCTTTAATAGATTTTATATTTTATAGTATTGAGACATTACAATGTGTATTTCTCCCACCACTACCTATATAGTGTGAGCTCGATGGTTTTTTCCTTATTATCCAAGTGCCTTGAACAGTGCCTGGTACAGAATGGAACTCTGGAAATATTTTCTGGATATGGGAACAAATGCATGAAAACGAAGAACCTTGAGAAGGTTATTGATCTTATTTTGCTTCCTTTCCATCTTCTAAACATGAAGGAATATAATGGTCACTAACTGACAGGCTTGTTAAAAAGGTTTAATGAAACGGGATCTCTAGGAGCCCCTGGATGCCGTTTGTGACTCGATCTTGGGGTTGTGAGTTTGAGCCCCATGGTGGGTGTAGAGATTACTTAAAAATATGATCTTTAATAAACATCGAATACATCTAAGAGTGCTTGAAACAGTACTTGGTACATATTAGAGTTCGTGAAATGTAGTTTATTACTGTTGTTTTTGGTTCGTGGTCCTTTATGTCCACCTCATGTATGAAATGTGCACACAGACAGTTCAGGATTCATACTTTTTATCTCTTATATGTACCTATGAACAACACATGGTATTGTTTTATTGTACTCTTAAAATTCACTGTGACGGCACTGTCAACAATAGCCCAAGTATGGAAAGAGCCCAAATGTCCATTGACTGACAAATGGATAAAGAAGATGTGGTGTATACATACAACGGAATATTACTTGTCAGTCAAAAAGAATGAAATCTTGCCATTTGCAACAACATGGATGGAACTAGAATGTATTATAGTAAGTGAAATAAGTCAGAGAAAGATAAATATCATATGATTTCACTCATATGTGACATTTAAGAAACAAAACAGATGAACATAGGGGAAGAGAAGACAAAATTATATAACAACAGAGAGGGAGGCAAACCATAAGAGACTCTTAAGTACAGAGAACAAACTAAGGGTTGCTGGAGGGGAGGTAGGGGGATGGGCTAGATGGGTGAAGGGCATTAAGGAGGGCACTTGCTGGGGTGAGCTCTGGGTGTTCTATGTGAGTGATGAATCACTAAATTCTACTCTTGAAGCCATTATTTCACTATATGTTAACTAACTTGGATTTAAATTTGAAAAAAAAATTAAAATCAAGCCCGCCCCTCCCCCAAATTTACTGCAACAGTATTAAGCATTTGTTTTTGAGACTCATTTATGTTGAAATATATAATCTAGTTCTTTCCTCTTAATGGCTATACAGTTCTCTGCCAAGGGAACTTACGTTTCGCCAATATAGATTGTACTAAAGGGAATATTGTTGTGTGGATTTTTTTGTGTGTGTGCATCTCATCCAAAGGTGCCAGGGTTTCTCAGGAGGTATCAAAAGAGTGGAATTGCTCATTTTACTGGCTGTTCTCCATGTGTCCTCTCCCATCCATTCTTGACCGCTGGAGACTACACCATCCACTGCTTTCCCATTGGGTTTGGCCAGTGGAGACCCTGGCAGGAGATTAGAGGGCAGAAAGGAAGGGTCTGGGTACTTTTTCATGACCTCTTTCTTTGTCTCAGTGCTTCATGTCTGGCAGTAGGTTCATCCTTCCATTTGGGCATCTTCCCCTCCCCTGGTTCAGCCGTGCCTGGGCTCCCACACCTCTGTGTTCTCTCCTGGTCCAGTGAGCCCTAAGCAAGGTAACAGGTTCCCACCACTGCAGGTTTCTGGGTATCTCACCATCCATTGTTTCCTTCACCCTGCCTGTTCCACCCTAAGGAGTCACCTCATAAAGGTCCTTCACTCGAACATTTGGGGTAAATTATTTTGTACGGGGACCAGATGGACACATTGGCTTCATGGGAACATGCTTTAAAATCTAATTTTTACTTTAACACACACCCCCTTCCTCTCTAGTTTGGTAAAGTCAAATGGCACTAAAAAGTTTATGATAGAAAACAGGAATCACTTTTTTTCTTTCTCATCTCCTTTCTCTATTTTGGCTCTCTAGAGGCAGCCATATTCAACTGTTTTCGTCTTTCTGATGACTAATGATGTAGAACATCTTTTCATATGTTTATTGGCCACTTACATATCTTATTTTGTGAAATGTTTCTTCAAGCATTTTATAATTGATCTGTTGTTCTTTATGTTTTCCAGATCTGAAAGATATTATCAAACGTACATACAATATTTTCTCCCAACCTGGGGCTTGCTTCTTACTTTCTTAATCATCTCTTTTGAAGAGCAGAAAGTTTAAATTTTGAGGAAATCAAATTTCTTAAGTTTTTCCCTGGATGTTGTTTGCATTTGGTGGCATGAGAAATTGCCTCTGCAAGGTTGAAAGTACGCTCTTGTTTAATTCTAGTAGTTTTATAGTGTTATAATTCGCATTGGTATCTATGACCTATCTCTGAATTTTTGTTTTGTTTTATGTGGTGTGAAATTGAGTTCATTTTTTTGTCCATATGGATATCTAGTTTTTCCAGCACCATTAATGGAATAAATGATCCTTTCTCCACTGAGTAACTTTGATGTTTTTGCCAAAAATTAACTGATACCTGTGTGAAACTATGTTTCTAGACTCAGTTCATTGACATATTTATTCATCTTCACTAATGTGAATTTTATTCACTTTACTGATTTGTTCTTCATCTTTCAAGATTATTTTGGCCGGACTTACTTCCTTTGCAATTCCATATAAGTTTTATAATCACCTCTTCAATTTCTACTAAAATCTGCTAGAAGTTTTAGGTAAATATGGAGAAAAGTGACATGTTAACAATATAGAATCATTCAGATCGTGAATATGGCACCTCTCTCCATTTATTAAGACCTCCTTAACTTTTCTCAGCAGTGATTTTGGCTTTTGGTTGAAAGATAATGTACATTTTTCACCTAGTTTATTCCTAACTATATTAATGATATTCAAAATGGAATTAAAATTGTTTTCCAATTAGTGGTTTCTAAGATACAAAAATATGATTATTTTTTGTATATTAACTTTCTATCCTTGACTTTACTAAATTTGCTATTCTAATAGGTTATTTTATAAATTTCTTAGGATTTTTTTTTACATACATACACAATCATGTCATTTTTTAATAAAGACAGTTTTACCTCCTCTTTTCTTATACTTATGCCTTATTTGTTATTTTCTTGCCTTATTGCACTAGCTAGAATCTCTAGCATAATGAAGAATTGAAGTGGTGAAAACAAACATCTCTGCCCATTCCTGATTTTAGGGTGAACATGTTTGAGATAAAACAAGGATCGGATTATCAAAGTGGAGTCACACAAATCAGAGACGCTAACGCAGTCAAGTGACCCAGATGAGGCAGGACCAGGTTCAAAGTCACTGACAGCAGAGCTCAAGTCCTTTCTTGTGACCTCTGGTATGTTCTTGTGCCTTTTTAAATGCTGAGTGCAGTTCACATAATTTATATACAAGTGAGCCATTTAAGTCATGCAAACGTCTGTGTTTTATACTCCAAAGTTATCTAGCATTTTCCAGGGAACAATGCTCAATAAACACATAGGCCCCCAGGTTTGTTTATTATAAGCAAGCCTGTAAGGATTCTCCTGCTAACAAATACTGTTAGCTTCTTTGCCCAGAGTCATTTCATGTTTATACGGAAATTAAATCGGATTACCTGCTTTCTATATTTTCCGAGGGCCTCTCCCAGATACCAAGGAGGAATGGATTAAAGATGCCATTTAATCTTTTCCTTATTACATGACAATGAGAAAGAATGAAATCTGGCCATTTGTAGCAAAGTGGATGGACTTCGAGGGTGTCATGCTAAGTGAAATAAGTCAGAGAAGGACAAATACCATATATTTGCACTCATAGGTCTAACAGGAGAACAGGAGAAACCTAATGGAGGACCATGGGGAGGGGAAGAGGAAAAGAGAGTTGGGGAGAGAGAGGGACGAAAAACCCTAGAGACTATTGAATACTGAAAAGGAACTAAGGGTTGAAGGGGGAGAGAGTGGGGGAAGGAAGGTGGTGGTGATAGAGGAGGGCACTTGTGGGGAAGAGCACTGGGTGTTATATGGAAACCAATTTGACAATAAACTAAAAAGAATAATCTTTTCCTTTTCAATATTCAGATTTTCACCAATAAGTATCATGTTAGCTGAAGGTTTTTGTAGATTCCCTTAAATTGGACTGAGTAAATTTTCTTCTATACCTAGTTTGCTACAAGTTTTATTATTATCTAGTAGTAAAAAACTTTTTTTTAAAGTTTATTTATTTATTTCGAGAGATAAATAGCCGACAGAGAGAGAGGGAGAGAGTCAGTGCAGAGCCTGACATAATGCTTGATCTCACGAACCATGAGATCATGACCTGAGCCAAAATCAAGAGTTGGATAATTAACCAGCTGAGCCACCCAGGTGCCCCAGTCGTAAATTATTTTCTAATGCTTTCTCTGCCTTTGTTGGGATGGTCAAATGGTTTTTCTCACTTAGTTTGTTAATGTGGAAAATTACATTGATTTTCAGATGTTAAACCCACACGACATTCCTAGGATAAGTCCTACTTTATATATGCATTGCTGGATACACACACACACATTTTGTCAATTGCTTTTCTACATTAAAAAAAAAATTATGGTAAAAGTGGGGCCCCTGGGTGGCTCATTCGGTTAAGCCTCTGACTCTTGGTTTTGGCTCAGGTCACGATCTCACAGTTTTGTAACTTTGAACCCCACATTGGTCTCTGTGCTGGTGGCATGGAGCCTGTTTGGGATTCTCTCTCTCTCGCTCCCTCTCTTTTCTCTGCTTGTGCTGTCCCTGCCTCTCTCAAAATAAATAAATAAAATTGTGGTGAAAGCATATCACATAAAATTTAGTCTTAACCAGTTTCAAGTATACTGTGCAGTAGTGTTAACTGTTTTTACATTTTGGTGCAATAGATTTGTAGAACTTTTTCATTTTGCAAGACTGAAACTCTATACAGTTTAAACATCAACTCCCCATTTCCTCCTCCTTCTCAGCCCTTGGTAACCACATTCTACTTTCTGTTTCCGTGAATTTGACTACCTTAGGTACCTCACACAAGTGGAATCTTGTGCAGTATTTGTGTTTTTCATGCCTGGCTTGTTTAACCTAATGTCCTCAAGATTCATCCATGTTGTACAGTATGACATAATTTTCTTCCTTTTTAAAGCACAGTAATATTCCATTGTATCGATATACCACATTGTCTTTATTCATTCATCTATTGATGGACATCAAGGTTGCTTCTACTTCTTGACTATTGTGAAATAATGCTTCAGTGAACGTGGGTGTGCATATATCTCTGAGATCTGGGTACACACCAAGAAGTGGGATTGCTGAATCATACAGTAATTATGTTTTTAATATTCTGGGGGAAACTCTACGCTGTTTTTCACAGCAGCTGGACCATTTTACATTCCCACAAACAGAGCACAAGGTTTGAATTTCTCCATACCCTCTCTAGCACATGTTATTTTCTGTTGTTTGTTTATTTTTGGTTTTGTTTTTTTACAATGAGCATACTACCGAGTGTGAGGTCTTGATTTGAATCTCTCTAATGATTAGTGATGTTGAGCATCTTTCCATATATATCCATTTGGAGAATGGAGTATGTATATCTTTGGAGAAATGTCTGTTCAGGCCTTTTACTCATTAAAAAATTATTTTTAATGTTTGTTTTTGAGAGAGAGACAGAGTGTGAGCAGGAGAGGGGCAGAGAGAGAGGGAGACACAGAATCCAAAGCAGGTTCCAGGCTCTGAGCTGTCAGCACAAAGCCTGATGTGGGGCTTGAACCCATGAACCATGAGATCATGTCCCGAGCTGAGGTTGGACTCTTAACTGACTCAGCCACCCAAGGGACCCTACTCATTTTGTAATCAGATTATTTGTTTGTTGCTGTTGTGTTGAGTTGTAGGAGCCCTTTATATAATCTGGATACTTACCCTTTGTCAGATCTATGTTGTTTGCAGATGTTTTCCCCCTTCCATTGGCAGCCTGTTCACTCTGTTGATTCTTCCTTGGCTGCATAGAAGTTTTTAGTCGCATTTGTCAATTTTTGTTTTTGTTGCCTGTGCTTTTGGGGTCAAACCCAAGAAACCATTATTGAATGCCATGTCCTGAAGCCTTTCCCCTACATTTTCTTACGGGAGGGGTATCATTTTAGATCTTTAGTTTACATCTGTAATTCATTTTGAGTTCATTTTTGTACATGGTCTAAGGTAGGGTCCAACCCCTCGCTTCTGCACACGGATATCTGGTGTTCCAAACACCGTTTGTTGAACAAAGTGTCCTTTCCCCAACATGTAGTTTTGGCGCCCTTGTTGAAGATCGTTTGGTCATATATGCAAGCCTTTATTTTTGGGCTCTCTGTCTGTTCTGGTGCTCTAAGGATGTGTCTTTACGCCAGTGCTTACACCATCTTCATTACTATTGCTCTGTAGCATGTTTTGAAATCATAAAGTGTGAAGCTTCCAACTTTGTTTTGCTTTTTCAAGATTTCTTTGACTGTTCTGGATCCCTTGAGATGCCATATGAATTTATGATGGTTTTTCTTTTATTTCTGCAAAAAATGGCATTGGATAAAAATTACATTGACTCTGTAGATGGCTTTGGGTAGTATGGACATTTGAACAATATTAAGTCTTCTAACCCACGAACAGAGGATATCTTTCCATTTATTGGTATATTCTTTGATTTCTTTTATCAATATTTTGGTCTTTTTAAATGTTTATTTATTTTGAGAGAGAGAAAGAGAAAATGCACATGTGTGTGTGCACGAGCTGGGGAGGGGCAGAGACAGAGAGGGAGAGGGAGAGAATCCCATGTAGGCCCCACACTGTTAGCACAGAGCCCAGTGCAGGGCTCAGACTCACAAACTGTGAGATCATAACCTGAGCTGAAATTAAGACTCAGACTCTCAAACAACTGAGCCATCCGGCTATCCCAATATTTAGTCATTTTTAATGTATCTTCCTGGTTAAGTTTTTTCCTAAGTATTTTATTCTCTTTGCTACTATCATGAATGGGACTGTTTTATTTTTTTAATTTTTTTAATTAAAAATTTTTTTAATAATATATTGTCAAATTGGTTTCCATATAACACCCAGTGCTTCTCCCCACATGTGCTCCCCACCATGACCGTCATTCCCTCCCTCCCTCCCCCTCCCTCTTCAGTCCATGGTTCCTTTTCAGTATTCAGTAGTCTCTTGATCTGTGTCCCTCACTCTCCCCCGCTCTCTTTCCCCCTTCCTCTGGGAATGGGACTGTTTTAAAATTTCCTTTTCAAATGTTTCATTGTTAGTGTATAGAAATACAACTGACTTTTGCACGTTGATTCGTACCCTTCAGCTTTTGCTAGATTAGTTTTGACAGGTTTTTTTCTTGCATGTGAAATCTTTAGGGTTTTTTACATATTAGATCATGTCATCAGAGGGCAGAGATAATATACTTCTTCTTTTCTGGATTGGATGATGTTCTGTCTAGAACTTCCAGTACTCGGGTGAATAGTAGTGGCCAGAGCGAGTTTCCTTGCCTTGATTCTCATCTTGGAGGAAAAGCTTGCAGTCTCTTACGGTTGAGTGGGATGTCTGTTGTGAGCTTGTCAAGTGTTAAGGCAATTTCCTCCTATTTCCAGTTTTTTGTGCTTTTTAAAAAATTCTTCTTATTATGAAAGGGTGTTGAATTTCATCAAGAGCTTTTTCTGCATCTGTTGAGATGATCATGTGGGTTTTCCCTTTTGTTCTGTCAATGTGGTGTGTTACATTTACTGATTTCTGTGTGTTGAACAGTCTTTGCATTCCAAGTAGAAATCCTACTTCTTTATGGTATGTAATCCTCTTTATGTGCTGTTTCGTGAAGTTTGTTAGGATTTTTTCATCAATATCATCATGCATATTGGTCTTTAGTTTTCTTTTACTTTTGTGCCTTTGTCTGACTTTGATTTAAGAGTAATCCGGGCCTCAGAGAGAAGTTTGGAAATGTACCCAGCTCTTCAGCTCTTTGGAAGAGTTTGAAGAAGATTGGGTTAATTATTCTTTAAATGTTTGGTGAACTTCTGCAGTGAAGACATCTGGTTCTGGGCTTTTCTTTGTTGAGTGTTTCTTTTTATTGCGTTAATAATATTAACTTTATTTTAAGGACACATACAGCAGTTTGAAGAACAAGGGTGTTAGTAGCACCACCACACGTATAGTAACTGGAGAACTGTTTGAGATATGTCATAGGTCCAGTCACCTCAGAGTTTCTCTATGACCCTACAGCAGCCTTTGGAGTCTGCTTCCGACCACCTCCTCCCAAGCAGGAGTCTCTGGTTTTCCATGTGACATTGTCACACACAGTAGGAGCTTCAGTTCCCGAATCAATTATGTTTGAAGTAAACGGTCAATTTGTAGCTCAATGAACTTGGAGATTTTTCTTAAGTTTCCTACTTCTCATACATAAAAAGGAAGATAATAATATCTACCAAACACGAGTGAACTTGAGTACGTTAAATATGTATGAACCACTAGTATTTAGTCATTCCATCACAACGATGACTCACTTTTCCTTTTTGGGGGGGAGGGGCTTGAAATTCATTAATTTTTTAAAAATTTATCTTTTAATTAATTTTTAATTAATTTCTTATTCCAAGTTCATTAACATATGAACACATGATCTTAACATATAGTGTAATAATGATTTCTGGAATAGAATTTAGTGATTCATCACTTACATATAACACCCAGTGCTCATCCCAACAAGTGCCGTCCTTAATTGCTGCTCACCCATTTAGCCCTTCCCCCCACCCAACACCCAGCCAGTAACTTCACTTTGTTCTCTGCATTGAAGAATCTCTTATGGTTTGTCGCTCTCTCTGTTTTTATCTTATTTTTGCTTCCCTTCCCCTATGTTCATCTGTTTTGTTTCTTAAATTCCACATGTAAGTGAAATCATATAATATTTGCGTGGTTTTGGATAACTACTTTCATTTCCTTACTAGCTCTAGTTCTGTTCAAATTTTGTATTTATAGTTCAGTTTTGGTAGGTTGTAGGTTTCCAGGAATTTATCCATTTCTTCCAGATTATTACTTAATTTGTTGGTGTGCCCTTGTTCTTTGCCATCTTTTATTCTGTGGCATCAATCGTAATGCCCCCTCTTATTTCTAATTTTAGTTATTTGGAACTTCTCTTCCTTTGTTTGCTAAGAGTTTGTCAAGTTTCTTATTGCTTTTTGGTTTCTTTTGTTTTTCTGTTCTCTGTTTTGTTTCTCTTTCCTCTAATCTTTATTATTTTCTTTCTTTTAATTTTTCTTGGTATTTTTAGAGAAGACTATTTTTAAGAACAGTTTTAATTTTACAATGAAATTGAGAGTAGGGTACAGAGATTTCCCATATAACACCTGCACCTACACCAGCGCCTCCTTTGCTCTCAGCACCACTCACTAGTAACATAGTTTTTACCATCGATCAACGTACACGGACCCAACATCATCACCCAAAGTCCATAGTTTATCATAGAGTTCACTCGTGGTGTTATACAGTCTATGGGCTTGGAAGAATGACCTGCATCCATTACTGC
Source organism: Helogale parvula (assembly GCA_004023845.1). Lineage (NCBI taxonomy): Eukaryota > Metazoa > Chordata > Mammalia > Carnivora > Herpestidae > Helogale > Helogale parvula. The sequence goes on along the minus strand of PJEM01004289.1, from coordinate 144,743 downwards.
AATGGCATATAGAATATTTTCACTGCCCTAGAAGTCCTCTGTGGTCTGCCTATTCATCTTTCTCTTCTCCCTACCCCTTGACCACTGATCTTTTTATCATCACAATAGATTTGCCTTTTCCAGAATCACAGAGTTGAAATCATGCAGTTGGCAACCTTTGCAGAATGGCTTCCTACACTTAGTATTATGCCTTTAAGTTTCATCCATGTACTCTCCTGGCTTGGCAGCTCGTTTCTTTATAGCACTGAATATAATATTCCATTTTCTGGATGGACCACAGTTCATTTATCAATTTACCTTCTGAGAGGCATCTTGGATGCTTCCAAGTTTTGTGGATGTGAGTGAAGCTGCCATGAACATTGTGAGCAGGTTTTTACGCAGGTATAAATTTTCCACTTCTTTGGGGAAATACCAAGAAGCGTCATTGCCGGATCACATGGTGAAGAGTATAGATCTGCAAAACTGTCTTCCAAAATGGCTAGTATTTTGCATTCCCACCAGCAACCTATGAGGAATTCCTGTTGCTCTGAATCCTCACCAATATTTGGTGTTTTCCTTGTTTCAGATTTTAGCCATTCTCGTGGGTGTGTAGTGGCGTATCGTTTTTTACTTGATTTCCCTGCTGATGTATAATGTGAAGCATCTTTTCATTTGGTTGTCATCTATGTATCTTGTTTCGTGAGGTGTCTGTTAGGGTCTTTGGCCCAATTTTTAGTTGGGTTTTTAACTCTTATTATTGAGTTTGAAGAGCTCTTTGTATATTTTGGACTCCAGTTCTTTATCAAACATGTCTTTTGCAAATATTTTCTCCCAGTGTGTGGCTTATCTTCTAAATCTCTTGAAAGTGTCATCTGCTCACTTTTGGTTTTGTTTGCTCTCTTTCTAGTTCTTTGAGGTGTAAGATTGTTGGTTTGAGATCTTGCTGCTTTTTAAATGTAACTGTTCCTATAAACTTTCCTCTTAATACTGTTTCTCCTTCCTCTCATTAGTGCTTTTTTTGAAAAGTTTATTTATTTATCTTGAGAGAGGGAGAGAGAATCCCAAGTAGACTCCACGCCGTCTGCACAGAGCCGGATGCTGGGCTGGATCCCATGAACTGTGAGATCATGACCTGAGCTGAAATCAAAAGTTGGATGCCACCCAGGCACCCCTCCCCACCATTAGTGTTTATATGTTGTGTTTTTACTTTCATTTGTCTCCAGATACTTTCTAAATTTCTCCTGTTGCTAAGAACTTACCTTAGTATGTTTTACATCTTACACAAATATCTGTTATAATTAATGAGGTAATATTGCTACCCTATTACCAACTGAAGTCCATACATACTCCATTTGGAGATGCTTAGTTTTTATCTATTGTAATTTTGCTGTCCCCAGATCCCGTCTAGGCTTCCTTATTGCATTTATTTGATATACCACCTTCGGCTCCTTGAGGTGAAACAGTTTCTAACACTTTCCTTGCTTTTGATGACCTTGACAATTTTGGACACTAGACAGGTATTTTGTGGAATGTTCCTCACTTTGGGTTTGTCTGATGTTTCTCTCATGAGTAGATTGTGGTTATAAGATTTTGAGGGGAAGAACACTGAGGTCAAGTGCCATTCTCATCACATCATATCAAGGGCACATACTATGAGCGTAGTTATCACTGATAAGCTTGAGCATCTGGCTGAGGTAATGCTTGACAGATTTCTCCACTGTAAGATTATTCCTTTTCCCCTTCTTTTCATATAGTTGTCTTTGGGAGAAAGTCCTGTGCACCACCCTTACTTAGGGAGTGGGGAGTTATGGTCCTCCTTCCTGAGGGTATAGCATCTACATGGAATATTTGGAATATGAATTTTTTTCTATCATCTATCATTTATTTATATCAATGTGGACTCATGAATATTTATTGTATGGATTTGGTTATAATCCAATACCATGTTGTTTATGTTGTTGGCTTCTATGTCCTTTGGCTTACCTCTATCATTGTGTAGTGGTTTTTGAATACTTTCTTCCTTTCTGCATACAAGATGCTCCAGGTTCATTATAGATCTTCTCTGTTCCAGCCCTGGAATCAGCCATTTCTCTAGAGAGCCCCTTTATTGGATATTGGTAATAGAAATCAAGTTCTGATTATTGGGTGTGTTAATGGCCACTGGAGTGTCATTACTTCTAGTTCGTTGAGAACAGAGTCATTTACAAAGGACAGTGTCATTCCTTCTAGGCCCTCTAAATAGACAGAGCTTGGAACTGTGTATGTATATAGTATACTAAGCCTTATACACATATATCTCTAATTATTTCTATGTTTCTCCATATGTGTCTATATATTTTTTCCAATTAAAGCACTCTATTTTTTAATTTTTTTAATATTTTATATTCAAATTGGTTTCCATATAACACCCAGTGCTTCTCCTCACAAGTGCCCCCCACCATGACCATCATTCCTTTCCCTCCCTCCCCCTCCCCCTTCAGTCCACTGTTCGTTTTCAGTATTCAATAGTCTCCCTTGATCTGTGTCCCTCGCTCTCCCCAGCTCTCTTTCCCCCTTCCTCTTAAGCAGAACATGAATTCATAGTGATGTCTCCAACGATCATGCAGTGTCACGTGGCTCATTCTGATTTTATCCCCCTGCTTATCTGGCATCTGCCTTTCAAAAGTGAGGTGCTTGGGGTGATGGGCATTGAGGAGGGCACTTGTTGGGATGAGCACTGGGTGTTGTATGGAAACCAATTTGACAATAAACTATATGAAAAAAACCAACCAACCAACTGAACACAAAAAAACAACAGTGAGGTGCTTGACCCTTACCACCTAGTATCCATTTACTAATTTTTAAATCCTAGCATACATGTATACAAGCAGCTGCACAAGAAATGACATTACCAGTTGGAGTTCAATGTTATGTGTGGTTCTTTCTTGGTTAAGGATTTTTGTGTCGATGCTTGTGAGGCATACTAACCTGTAAATTTATTTATTTATATTGTCTGTGTCAGGTTTATTGGCTTATCTGTTTATTTAAGATTGGGTTTATAACAGATTTAAGCAAAGAGCTGGGGAGTATCCACTCTTTCTCTACCTTCTGAAAAGGTCTGTTAAGTTTGGTATTATTACTCTTTAAACATTTTGAAGGATTGTCATGATCCAGAGCTTTTTTTGTGGGAAAGTTTCTAGTTCTTTTAAAGATGAAATGCTATTCATTTTTTCTGTCTTCTTACATTAGTGTTGTATCAGTGGAGTTGTATTTTTCAACTTCACTGGAATATAAAGTTTTCTCTGACATTCCTTTCATATCCTTTCACTGTCTGTAGGATCTATTGTGCTTTTTTTCTTTTATTCCTTGTTATTAATTTGTGTTTCTCTGATTTTTTACTTGTTTTTGATTACTTCAGGGAGCTGCTTATAAATTTTCTATTTTTTATAGGTTTTTAAAAAAACTTTATTATTTGAGAGAGAGAGAATGAGAGAGAGATCAAGAACAAGAATAAACACACAAGACAAGCAGGGGTGTGCGGAAAGAGAGAGGAGGAGAGAGAATCCCAAGCAGGCTCCACTCTGTCATTACAGAGCCCAGTGCAGGGCTTGATTCTCTGAACTATAAAATCATGACCTGAGCCAAAATCAAGAGTTGGATGCTTAACCAACGGAGCTACCCAGGCGTCCCACCAGTTTTCTTAATCTTTAAAAAAAAGCCCAACATTTGGCTTTGTTGGTTTTCTTTATTGTTTATTTGTTTGTTTGATTTCTGATCTTATTTTATTATTTCCTCCTTTTTACTTACTTTGGGTTTAATTTATGCTTTCCTTATATCTTGATTATGGACCTTTGTTTTCTAATATAAGCTTTTAAGGTATAAATGCTTTTATGAAATCATTATATTTAAAAGATAGGTATATTCTTCAAATTTTGATATGTTGTGTTTCATTAACTTATTATGAAATATTTTTAGATTTTGTTTTTTTTTTCTTTGACCATGGGTAATTTGGAAATGTGTTGCTAAATTTCCATATATTTGGAAATTTTTCTAGACATCTTTATTCTTATTTATTTCTAGTTTAAGTCTTTGTGTAGATTGGGCTCAGAGAATATAACATTTTTCTAGTCCCTTAAAATTTATTTAGACTTGTCTTAGGTCCCAGAGGTGGTCCTTCTTGGTGAATGTTCTTTGTGGATTACATAAAAATGTTTTTGTTTTGTGAACTAGTCTATAAATGGCAATTAGACCTAGTTGGTTGATGGTGTTAATATTTTTGTAGCTTTATTAATTTTTGCTCGCTTAATCAGTTTCTGAGAGATGCGTGTTAAATTTTCCAACTATTCATTGTGGTTCTGTTGATTTTTCTTCCATTTAGTGTTCTCAGTTTTGGCTTCTGAGTATTTATCTCAATAGCGTTCTGTTCATGTGTCATGGATTCAGTGTTTTATCTCTCTGGTCATATTCACTATTCTCTTTGTAGTTTTCTTCAGCATCCCACAGTATATCTTTCCCTTGGGTCCCCCCCCCTTCTTTTTCTGGTTTGTAGGTTTTGTTTAATGTCTTTCACATTAGAAAGTCTTCTCCAAAGTCTTGACTGTACTTAAGAGCAAGGCTCAAAATGCTTGTTGGAACTTGTTTGCACGTGGGTGGGGCCCCACTGTAGCACAGGGAACAGCACCTGCTCCTCTCTGCTGGGGAACAGCACCTGCTAGTATTTTAGCAAATTACTCTGCTCTCTCAGTCTAGGGCTGTGACTCAATCTGCCCCTCCTGGGAACCTAGGGCTTAAAAGGGTTGTAGTTCCAAACTTTGGAAATGAAACTTTAACTTAAGCCCTGGGTTTCAGGACATCACACACTTCCCATTTTCAGCAGGATCTTCTTTCTATGCCTAGTTTTCAATATTTTCTGGAGGTGTGTTCTCTGGACGGCCACCAGGGTGAGGAGTCTAGCAGAGGAAGCTGCTGATTTCCCAGCGAAGGGGTGTTGGTTATAATGGATCCTCCTAAAGGCCATCAGTGAATCCCATTTGCACCCCAGACCCTCTATCAGCATTTAAAGGTAACTAGTGACTCCAACTTCTAAGCCTTTCCAGATTTTTGTAATGGGAACCATCTTATTTTTTTGTGGAATTTCCTCTTAGCAGCCTTACGCTTTAGCTTTTTCTATTTTGTTAACTAAGTACTATTTAACATTTTAGTTCCCCTGCCACCCTTTCCTCTGTTCCCTTTATCCTATGTTCTCAACTTTTCAATTCCTCCATTGTGATTATAATGGAGTTTCCAGAGAGAAAGGCTAAGTTCATATTTAGTCACATTTTAATTGAAGTTTGTATTGCAGCAGGTCACACATTTTATATTTTATTGTTTCTTAAATTGCTTTTCATGGTGCTATACTGATTCATGTTCCAACAGGTTTTGAGAAATTTTATTTCTTTAGACCTTCACCCGCTTTTGATATTATCTGAAGTCTTTAATTTTGACCAATATGATGGGTGAAGAGTGCTATATAATTAATTATATTTATTTTTTTATTTATTTATTAATTTTGAGAGAGAGAGAGTAGGGGAAAGGCAGAGAGAGAGGGAGAGAGAATCCCCAGCAGGCCCCACACTGTCAGCAGAGAGCCTGACACAGGGCTTGATCCTACGAACAGTGAGATCATGACCTGAGCCAAAGTCAAGAGCCTGATGCTCAACTGACTGTGCCACCCAGGCTCTGTAACTAATTGTTATTTTAACTAATGTTTCTCCAGCTCTTGTGGAAGCAGCTGTCAGATGACCAGGAAGCCTGGGCATGCCAAGGGGAGGCATCTGCGTAACTGCCCTTGGCTTCAGCAAGCCCCTCAGTCAGCGCAGAGGAATGGTCTGGCTTTTATTTGCCCATTTTGCTTCTGTCCCTGTGCAGACAGGAAGCCCACCTGCCATTCCCATGGGGGCTGCCCACTCTTTAAGCCTCTGGTCTCTAAGCATTCCGGCTAAGGTCTCCATCATGTGGGTCACTGCCCGGAGGAGCCAGGTTTCCATCGCCAGCTCTGCTCCGTTAGGCTTCATGTCGTTTGTTCTTAAAGATCGTTCCATTCCATGATAGCATCTCTTGGCATCCTATGCCAATTCCATCACTGTCCAGTTAGGAAAGCAGAGCTGGGCATCTTCCAAGCCGAAGAGTTTTCTTTTTGTGTGTGAATTGTTTGCTTATATTCTTTGCTCATACTTCAACTCAGTTGTCTAAATGCTTTTGACTTTGTCTGACCTTCTGCAAATAGTTTGAGCTTTGGTGTAATGTATCTGCCAGTCTTTCCTGTTATGCCTCATGTTTCTATGTGGTTTAGGAACTCTTTTCCTATCCCCGAATCATAAAAAATTATTAGATGAAAACCAATACTCAATTTAAAGTTTTCTGTTCACTCTTAGCTATTTGATCCATGGAGAATTTATTTTTGTGTTTTATTTGAAGTAAGGACATGATTGTTTGTTTGTTTTTCCCGTATAATGAGCCTGTTTCCCTAGAACCACCTAATAAATCATCTGTCCTCCCCCATCCCCCGGATGCCAGTTCTGTTGTGTTCCTGTATCCATTTGCAAGGTGGTCATTGTTTGACTGTTGCCAAGAATGGCCTAGAGTAGGGGCGCCTGGGTGGCTCAGTTGGTTAAGCGTCCAACTTTGGTTCAGGTCATGATCTCATCATTTGTGAGTTCGAGCCCCATGTTGGGCTCTGTGCTGACAGTGAGGAGTCTGAAGCCTGCTGCAGATTCTGTGACTCTATCTCTCTCTTTCCCTCCCCAACTCTCACTCTGTCTCTCTCTTTCAAAAATAAATAAATATTAAAAAAAAGAATGGCCTAGAATAGAGCCCTAAAAGTAGGAGCACTGAGAAACAGACAAAGTATTTGTACCTCTAAAGCTTGGGTTCTAAGGCTATCCTTCAACTCTTTGCTTGACCATCTCCCCTGGGTAGGTCTCCCTGCACTCACCTGACATGTCCAATGCAGTGTGTCTTCCAATGCAATGGTGGCACAAGGGAGAGAATTAGCAAATCTCTGGAAAACAGTGTGGAAGTTCCTCAAAAAACTATCAAAAGAACACCCCTATGACCCAGCAATAGCACTGCTGGGGATCTACCCAAGGGATACAGAAGTGCTGATTCATAGGAGCATATGTACTCCAATGTTCATAGCAGCACTTTCAACAATAGCCAAATCATAGAAAAAGCCTAACTGTCTATCAACTGATGAATGGATCAAGAAGATGTGGTTTATATATACAATGGAGTACTACATGGCAATGAGAAAGAATGAAATCTGGCCATTTGTAGCAAAGTGGATGGACCTCGAGGGTGTCATGCTAAGCGAAATAAGTCGGGCAGAGAAGGACAGATACCATACGTTGTCACTCATAGGTCTAACAGGAGAAACCTAATAGAAGACCATGGGAATGGGAAAGGGGGGGAAATAGTTGGGGAGAGGGAGTGAGGCAAATCATGAGAGACTTTTCAATGCTGAGAACAAACTGAGGGCTGAAGAGGGAGGGAGGAAGGGGAAGGTGGCTGGTCATGGAGAGGGGCACTTGTGGGGAAGAGCACTGGGTGTTATATGGAAACCAACTTGATAATAAACTATTAATTAAAAAAAAAGATATTTTGTCATAGGTTTATCCTAACTCTGACTTCAAAAGAGCTTTACGACTAGTAGGGCATGGCATGCAACAAACAAAATTAAACTATATTTTGAATCCTTTATTTAATACTCAGTTACAGATATACTATGACATTTAATTACATGTTTGCTTTCATTTATTTCAGCACAGCTATAAATCATGAATGTTCAAAAGATAGTAAATGTCCTTAGCTAGGACAAATATTAGGATACAAAAATTGGTACGCAAATGTAATGCTAATCATATATGATACAGACCATCTTATAAAAGTGTGTTTGTGTGTACACACGGCAATGGGCAAAATTCGATTCCTCTGTGTCTTCAGCACAGAGGATTTACCTGATTTCAGCTCTGATGCAGTTACTCAGACACACACCCACAAGCCACACCCACATCCCCTCCCACACGCACATGCCCACATGGGGGGATTTTTCATTGAGTAAATTTGGAAAAATTTAAAATGTTTTGGTTCAAAACTTTTCAAAACCATACGAATAAGCTTCATCAACTTGTCTAATGTTGGCCTCCGTGACCAGCACTCTGATAAGTGTTAAAATGGAAATACAGTAGATTATCTTGTGTATTGGGTACTTGTCTGTTTCTTCCCTTTCATTCACCACTAGAACTGCAATGTTCTCAAGAGTGCTTAGCAATGAATGCATATGCACTGCACAAACAGGAGCTTACAGTGAGGTTATTATCGAAGATGAGCAAGATATAAATTGAGTGAGAATGGTAGTTATGTAGTCAAAAAATGTCTTGAATGCAGATAAATCAGATAAAGCTAAGATTTCCGTCCCCTATTGAGCCTAGGAATTGAGTGACACTTTTTAATTGAAAATGAAATACTAGGTGAAGAGGGATTAACCCCCTTTGGAATTCGGGCCAGCCCAACCTGAATCATTGAACTTGGAATTACAGAACCAATAAGCAGTTAGACACTGAATGGCATTGTGTATGAAGATGTTGGTTCAGCCATGACTATGTCAGCATAAGATTCGGGCCCAGGATATACAGTGTCCTCAATTATACACGGGGTTAACAATGTCCTGCCTTCTTTACAAAACTGTTGTAAGAACAAAATACAATTAAAACTTATATATCCTTATTGTTCAGTCATCAATTATAAGCAATACGTCCTTATCACAGTCAACACGGAGAGCCAGACTCACTGCGGTAGGCCTGCTGGTGGGCCACTTGGCTCACTCTTGAAAGAACTTGCTGATGAGTGAGTTATCTGACAACCTCCTTCTACAGCACCTTCTGGATCTCCCATAGTATCTGAAGGTTGTGTTTTTCTTGGACAGCCTCTGGACAGTGACTTACGTGGTGGTGTACTAAGACCTAACCATTTCTGCCCCACATGGGACTGTCTCCTCTATGCACAGCACTTGCTCTGGATCATAGCAGTGGACTGGCCAAGGGCGCTGGACTCTGCCAGAGCTGCATTTTGGTTGAATGGTTTTCCTACTCAAGTCTCCCTCTTTCCCTCTCCCTTGTCATAGGATCAGAGCACATCACAGCCTAAAGGCTCTCCCTGTCTTGTCCTGTTCCATCTCCCCTTTATCTTTCTTAGGAATTATCTCCAATAAATGTTTGCACATCTATCTCCTGTCTTAGCATCTGAGTTCCAGAAGACCCAACTAACATGGTCCCTCAAACCCTCACCATCTAAAAAGCAACCCTGTCAATATTTTGAATTTTTCCTTCCAGAGATTTCCATTATGTATAAGCATTGTGGGGTCTTTATTTTAAAGTGGTTCATTGCTACTTCCTTTTCCTCTTACCATCATATCGGACATTTATGAATAAAACATTCTGAAAGACATAAGCCTTGTAAAATACCAGCCACCACCTGAGGTCCATCTATTTTAACTACCGCAGTGCTCGAAGAGACTCAAAAAATGCTTACATGCACGGTGTTGAATGGCATGGCCCTGGTGAACAGGCAAATCAGAGTTCCCCGCCATCTCCCAATAGCTTTGTAGAAGGAGGGTCCAATTCATCCTGCACATGAGCTGTGGCCTCTGCGCAGCCTGTTTCCATGGCGGCCTGGGTTTGCTGAAGTCCAGCTGAGCGCAAACAGCAACCATACTACCTTCAGTTCTGAGCTGCCTGCTCCTTGAGTAGCCAAGCTCCAGTTTAGACACTCTTGCCTCTTGGTTCACCTGCTACCCTGTGTGGGTGCCCTCGAAGGCAGGGTCACTTGGGTATCAAGAGTCCTAACTGACAAGGAGCTTCTTCATCAAATGCTCCCAACCTGACTCAGAGACATCACTTTCTGATGACCTTGTGACAGCAAAGAGCCTATGCAGTTGTCGGTTCGTGGGTAGGTGCTCGCAGCCCTTTAAGAGCACTCCTTGGCTGCTCTTTCAGATAAGATGATCCTGAGCATGGTTTTGTGTTGTTTCCATTGGTATCTCTTCCCTTCTGATTCTATTTTGACTTTACTTCTGCGTTAAAGCTACTACTGCATAAATATTCCATAAATTTCACGTACAGGCTTTGATAACATTTGAAAGCCATTATGTACATTCATTTCAGCCAGAGCGCTCTCTCTCCTTTAACTGACTCCACTAAAGGGGTCAGTTATGTATACATTTCCATGTGGGTAAATCTGTATTTTCGAATTGCTTTTCTCTCTTTACTTTAACTTTTCACCTTGATTGTACAATTCTACAGGGAATGTTCCCGGGAAAGTGTGCTTGGATGGAACCAGAAAAGATGGATAAAAATGTGAGCTCTTACTCTTAAGTACTGAGAACAAACTGAGGGTGGATGGGGGGTAGGGGAAAGGGGAAAGTGAGTGATAGGCACTGAGGAAGGCACTTGTTGGGAGGGGCACTGAGTGTTGTATGGAAACCAAGTTGACAATAAATTATATTTAAACATGTGAGCTCTTTTCCTTCATTAAGTGAGATCAGTAACCTTTTGAGCCTCTTTTTCCTCATCTGTATCATAAAATAGGAATAAAATAAGATCCTCTAGCCTTTGGAGGTGACAATATCGGGAGGTGTGCAGTGTTCCTTCAAGGTCACACTTATCTGAGGACAGTTCTCTTCTTTTGAAGGAAATTCTACCCTGGAAATTAAAAATAATTTTTTTGAACTTTCTCTCAGACTTCAACTTACTCCCTGACTATGATTTTGCTAATTCCATTTGTCTTAAAGCCCCTCAGCAAGAGTCCTGAAGCCTGGGCCATGGCCATTTCACACCTGAGTAAGAGTATTTCTGGTTTCTTCCAGGTGATAGTCACAAGCAGTCTCCTTTTCTACTACACTCATCCCTACAACTGAATTTCCGGGATGACAAATACTATAGAGCGTACAATCACCAATATCTTTAGCATAAGGAATCTCAAAAACATAAATTTACAAGTCCTACCACTTCTGAAATAAAGGCAGAGCCAGGTCCTATAAAGAGCATAGACTCTGGAGTCTCACATAGATCTGTCCTGTGAGCTGCAAACATTTAAGAAAAGCTTCTTGTCACCTTTATTTCTCATCGGTGACTTAAGCACGGCAACCACGCTTACAGTTTTCTCTTTTGATGGTATGTTTCCAAAAGCCAAGTTTTATTTTTTGCTCCTTAAAATATTTTTTTCTGTGGCTTGAACTTGCAAAACCGAGATTAATTTTCCAATTTCCATGATAAAATGTTTTTTCTTTTTCTTCAAAGTCAAGGAAGTGAGCCCTCAAAGCCACGGAACATCATCTTTTGAAATAAATGAAAAATGGGAGAGGAGTTGGATCTCCTGAATTGGAGACAGCACAGAGCCCAGGCTACCAAGGCGAGAAGCATCAGCTGAAGGGGAGAGGCCGAGTCAGGTAGCACTGCGTCCTGTGGGTTCCGGTTTTATCTTTCCCATCAATTAGCATGATGGGGAAATACTTGTAGTGTTCGATCATGTCTTCCACCGAATCAAACTTCTGAAACACAAAAGAAACTTAATGAAAATGTAAATACCTTTTGTGTCTGTGGGTTAAAGCACAGAATATGATGCTTCATTTTACTTAGGGAAGAAGTTAATTCTCTCTCTCTATATATTTTTTGAATTGTAAAGGTGTGTCAGAAAGTGATTTTTTTTAAAGAATGTGGAAAGCCAGCTCTCAAAGGAAGAGTGATAAAAATGATAAACTAATAAGGGAGAGCAGGGTGCTAGGGAGACCAAAAGTGAGTGGGTCAGGGTTCCACCTTCACTTAGGAAGCTGGGGGGAAGGCCTCAGTGAGCTTCCGTCCTGGAGACCGTTCTGTTCCAAGGAGTCCTGGGGTAACAGAAGGAACCGAGCCAGCCACCGGGTGCTGTTAGTTGTTAGCCAATGTCACTTCCTTCCCAGGGCTTCTTGTGAAACAGTGAGATGATAGCAGATCTTTACATTTTTATGTTTCTGGAGGTGCACAGATAAAGGGCTATGGTGGCTGAATGGACAGTGAGATTATTTCCTTTTTTCTTTTTTTAAGTTATTTATTAGAGAGCGAGTGAGAGAGAGAGAGAACAAGCATGAGTGAGAGAGGGGGACAGAGGATCTGAGGCAGGTTCAGAGCTGTCAATGCAGAGCCAATGTGGGGCTCCAACTCACGAACCATGAGATCATGACCTGGGCCAAGATCAAGAGTCCACCGCTTAACCGACTGAGCCACTCAGGTGTCCCAAGATTATTTCAAGTTTAGGGAATCAGGATGTGCTTTGCTGAAGATGCAGGCTTGAGGTGGGTTATACTTTCTGGGTGATTTTAGATAAAGGGACAAGAGGGTTTAAGGATTCTAAAAGCAGGGGAAGAGGCATGAATGAAGACAGGTGTTGAGGACACCAGGGGACAGACAGTGATTCTGCTGGATTGGGTTTGGGTGTGCTCTCAAGGGGAACACTGGAGGACGAGTGGGAAGAGCTTGCCCAGCCTGCCTTGCACACCTAAAGATGACGCATGCCCTCAGTCCTCCTCGGCCACAACCCTGTGAGGTGAGTAGGGCAGCTGGCCTCGACAGAAGAGCTAAGGAAACTGCAGGTCAGAGACGTGGCCTGACCTGCTTGGAGGTCACACAGCGAGGGGGCCAGGACCGGGAACGGAACCTCGTTATTTTGGACCCGAGTCTGCTCTTGCCCTTCTGTAGCTCCTCTGTGGCCTGTGACCCTGGATTCCAATAGGCCAGGACAGAGACGACACAGCCCGAAGGGAAGGACCCACGGTGGGGGTGACTTTGACGCTGCTCTAGGGTCGTACACACCCCTCCTTCTGCTTAGTGCGCCCCAGCACAGAGATGTTTGCAGGCCTTTGGGACACCCAGCAGGGAGTGAGATGGCCGTGGTGCCTGTCCTCAGAGGGATGACATTCCAGTGGGGACAGAGGGAAAAGAGCTTCCTATACAGGTAGGTAATTTCATTTAGGGATAATGTGCTCTGAAAATAGTCAGCTTGGAACTCAAGAGGGACCTTCCGTTGGGGCTGCACGTGGCTGCTGAGGGGGACTCCTCTTCCCTCAGGGGAGCTCTGAGGTGAAGTGCTGGAGACCTGTAACCACCATGGCCGTCCTGTCCGATTCTGGCCACTCGTGGATGGTGTGAAGAGTAAAGAGGGTCCCACTGTGGGAAAGACTTGAAAGAGGCAGGGAACGACGAATTTCCTGACATGGGCCAGCCCCTGGATCCACTCCGCTCCTGCCTGTCCTTATGACAGAGTTCACAGGGTTCCCCGCTGTTCCCACCCAAGCTCATCTGACTTTGGGTTCTGTCTTTTCACACTAAAAACAACCCTGATTAAATCTGTAAGTGACTTGCCCCTCTGGGCCCGTTACTGGATCAGGGTTCAGTGAGACAATCCATCTGTCCACCCCCAATAGGTATACAGTAGTACCTGGTACTCATTTGCCAGTGGTTCCGTGGGGAAAGCAAGTGTTGTGTTACAAGGTCATAGGTGAAGGGCCTGCGGGGACCAAGTGCCTGAGTTCCAAACTAGGCTCGCCCACTCACTGGCTGTGTGACCTCAGGCAAGTTTCTTACACTCTCTGTTTCAGTTTCTCTTTCTACGACCAGTGATGGTAACATCAGTACCTACCTCCGAGAGCCATTGCAAGGACTAACTGATTTGACACACGTACAGCATTTAGAAGAGAACTTGGTATACAGTGAGTGCTCAGTAAATGTCAGTCATTACTAACTATGACCTCGTCCTTCCTAGATTTGCCAAGAGCATGGACAAAGCAATGAAATCATGGGAGAGGTTTATAGACTACCACTGTATGCTTTCTACGCCTTCAGGAAGGCTTTTTTAAAACAGTCTTTCATTTCCAGTTATAAACTAAGAACAGAGTTTTCTCTGTTTTCATATTGGACAGAACTAAAAGTAATGAAAAGAAACTTCCATGTGGAACTCTTCTGTAAAATTGGTTAACCCACGTGGCACAAAGGAAATCCTCTACCCTGATGTCCATCTTCAGAGGGAAAGTGCTTGCTTCCAGAATATTCTCATTCCTGTTATCTTCAGGATGCTCATGAAATAATGAGCTCAGTACTAATTGTTTTAATAACCTACTGCATAGATGCCATTTTATATGAAATTATAATTTTAATAAGTGGTAGGAAGCAAGGCATCATTTCTTATTAGTCCCTCCTCATGATAGGCCCACAACTGATACATTAAAGAGACTTTAAAAAAATATTATAATTAAGCTCTTATTTTTATATTAAATAATTTTTTTCTAGGAGGAGAGCAAATGTCATCTTAATATTAGATCTTAAAAAATTGGTTTATGCATCAGGCTCTGTGCTGACCACTGAGAGCCTGGAGCCTGCGTCAGATTCTGTCTCCCTCTTTCTGTGCCCCTCCCATGCTCATGCTTTCGCTCTCTCACTCTCTCCCTCCTCTGAAATAAATAAACATTAAATAAAGTTTAAAAATTTTGTTTAAATCCTTGGTGTTTGGCCTATATACCAACTGTAAGCAGTGATTCACTGCCAAAAAGGTAAGTAAATCTATTTGGGCACATGCATAGGAGTGAAAGAAGTAAAGAGAAGAAGTGGAGGAAATAAGAAGCCATAGGCTCCTGGGGTCATCTTGTCTCTGTCTACTAGTTTTTAAAGTCTGGGTGGCTGTGCCGACTCTTGATTTCGGTTCAGGTCATGATCTCACGGTTCTTGAGTTCAAGCCCTGCGTTGGGTTTAGTGCAGACAGTGTGGAGCATGCTTGAGATTCTCTCTCCCTCTCTCTGCCTCTCCCTGCTCTAAATAAATAAGTAAACTTAAAAAAAAGAAACAAGTAGACATCTATCATAATTTTCAGTAATGTATCATAACCATCTGAAGGACAAGGAACGGTCTGATGATTAAAATTGCTCCCTCCTATGAGCGTTCACAGTAGTGTTGACAAACAAGATTTCTAAACTGAGATGCAGGGTTCATGTCTGGCAGCAGATGGAGTTCCTAAGGGTGTTAATGGCAGGTGCCTCTTCTGGCCAGGGCTGGGATTCTACCAGCTGCTAAGTATTTCCAGCCAGCCTCACCCCTGCTTAAGTACATGCATAGATGGGCACAGATTAGCAGGGTCTCTCTGGCTGGCAGGGACTCTGTGTGCCCAGAATGGAGATTATTTCTGAGAAGAGGAAGAGACAGCATGACCATGTGGCCCACAAGCCAAGGAGCCATGAATTGCCCATGGCGGCCAAAAGCTGATGGGGGCAAGGAAGGATCCTCCCTCTGTGTCCAGAAGCCCCCAGAACTGCAAGAGAATACATTTCTGTTTTAAAAATTTTTTTAAATGTTTATTTATTTTTGAGAGAGAGAGAATGACAGAGTGCAAGAGGGGGAGGGGCAGAGAGAGAGAGAGAGAGAGAGAGAGAGACATAGAATCCAAAGCAGGCTGCAGGCTCCGAGCTGTCAGCACAGAGCCCAACGTAGGGCTCGAACTCACAAACCACGAGATCATGACCTGAGCCGAAGTGGGGCGCCTAATCAACTGAGCCACCCAGATGCTCCACATTTCTGTTGTTTTAAGCCACCATGTTTGTGGTGCTTTGTTACAGGACCCAGAGGATGAAGGCAATGGGTCCTTCTGAAATCTGAATTCAGACATGAGTTTCTAGCCACGTGGCTGACAGGATGACGCAAATACCTGATCTGCAGTAAAATGGACCTTCCCAGACTTATATTTGGCAGACGTGTGTGGGTTTGCTCGCCTTCCGGGGCCTCGTCCAAGGGTCCCCTGCAGCCCCTCATGTCCTGGGGAGAGCTGCACCTCACCTCTTCACGGGGGGCACAGGCCTGATGCAGGGGCTTTCGGGAATCATTTACGAAGCAAACTCACACTGAGGAAACACCTGCCTTTATGGGTTCGGCACTATTCACATCATCTCATCCTACACGTAATAACTCCCTGGAGATAGGCATCGCTGCACTGGATGTGTGGTGAAATTCTAAGGCAGCCCCAAAGCCACGCAAAACCAAAATGGTCCCCGACGTCCCTGCATCTCATTACCCTTCTCTTGCAGAGTCAGACTAAGCCCCTCTTTCTTTATTTGAGCCCCAGATGAAGTAGCTAGTGGCTAGCTTGTACTCAGCAGAGCCTTCCTGTATCCAGTTCTTTCTCCCTTTTGTAAAGCTGGGAGACTCTCCCCCAGCAAGGTGGGGGTGCCCACACATGGTGGAAGGCAGGCGGGAGGTGAGAGCAAGCTAGACGTCCCAGCCTTGTACCAGCGCCCACTCGTTGGGAGGACGGGCAGGAAGAACCAGTGGAAAGCGTCATTTCTCACCCAGGGCCTCGCACACAGGAAGCTTCCCAAAAAGTGTTAACGATTCCTCTGCCCACGTTCTGGGCTGTTTTCAAGGAATGGGGGAGGGGTTGGGGATTGTTTGCATTCCGTCACGATGTTATCCGAGACCATATGAGTAGTTTTGCAGGATGAAAAATAAACCCTAGCCTTACCATGCACCTGCTGTGACGGGGGCGGGGGGGGGGGGCGGTGGTTACTTAACATTTCTGTATTCGTGTCACCGTCTGTTAAATGGAAATGTTGGAGGCACCTAAGTCCCAGGGTCCCTATGAGGACGAAATCCATCCACTTAATTCGTAATTGTTAACTGCATAGGGTGACTCCTGGGCACAGCAAACATATGTAAGTGTTACATAAACACAGGAAAGAAAGAGAGTTTTGCTTTGGGGGAATGCATGGGAGGAGAAAATTCCGGAATAACCCAAAAAGGGTTTTCTTAAAATAGCATTTGGATCCTTAAGGGGGCCTCGGTGACCATAACTGGAACGGCTCACCTGGAAGCCGGCGGTCTGATCTGGACGGTCACAGATGGTAACGGCTTCCCTGCGGAGGCAGCGAACAGGCTGACAATCTGATTAAACGCTATTCGGATGCCAGCCCCGGCTCGCCGTTTCCTCTTTTACGAGCAGACCAAAGTGTGGCATGCTGGGGAAAAAGCGATGACCTCTTTAGGTCCGTTCCCTCTCTCGCTGGTAATAGGGGCTCAGGAGGGCGTCCTTCCCAGAGGTTTTTGAGATCCAGGCGAGAGAGCAAAGGACGCAGCATCTGGTCGGGGCCCCCGCACATCAGGGCATGTGACTTCCACTTTCTGTGTGTCCCCAGTATTTAAAAGTCATATACGGCTTTTTAAATAGTGTGAGCAGTTCTATGAACTGGAAGGAGATAGATGACAGAGGGAAACTGAGCTGGGAGGTTCACTAGCCAGAGGCATCTGGTTAAGGGGGGCTGTGCCCCGGTTATTACAGTGACAGGAGTAACAGGGAAACATAATAACTAACACCTACGTGGGCTTGCTAAGCCCCAGGCTGGCTCGGGGTGCTTTAGGTTCGGTAAGTCACTAATCCCCATCACAAAAAAGAAAATTGGTTACTTCTCTCTAGCTTTGCCATAATTCTCTCTTTTCGTGAGAATTTATGTATTAATATTTAGCAGATTTGTGTATTATT
The DNA here is from genome assembly GCA_004023845.1 of Helogale parvula. Taxonomy (NCBI): domain Eukaryota; kingdom Metazoa; phylum Chordata; class Mammalia; order Carnivora; family Herpestidae; genus Helogale; species Helogale parvula. The sequence goes on along the minus strand of PJEM01004289.1, from coordinate 127,202 downwards.
CTATCTATCCACTCATGCCTTCATTTATATCAAAACCTGCCCAGGCTCCAGCAAAGGCTGATGTCGACCGCACCTCGCCAGCCACATGCATTCTCAAAAAGGACTCTAGATCAGGCACTTGGTTTAAGCTGGAGTCATTTAAAAAAAAAAAATATTTATTTCTGGGAGAGAGAGAGGAAGAGAGAGGGAGAGGGAGACAGGACCCCAAGCAGGCTCCGCACTGACAGCACAGAGCCCGATGTGGGGCTTGAACCCACAAACCGTGAGATCATGACCTGAGCTGAAGTCGGATGCTTAATGGACTGAGCCACCCAGGCGCCCCTACGCTGGAGTCTTCAGGCAGCTGCCAACAGGATTCCCACATGACTGCCTGCCGGGTGCGTTTTGGCAGCCCTGGCAATGTCCCTCATTTTGGTGGACAGTGAAGAACAATGGATAGTTGTGTCAAAGTTTTGTGTTCACCCCGTATTTGTTTTCTCAGTCCTCAGTAACAAAGTACCACCGACAGAGCAGGGTGGGGGCGCCTAAACACCAGAACTGTACTGTCTCATAGATCTGGATGCTGAAAGTCCAAGATCAAGGTGTGGGAACATTGGTTCCTTCTCTCTGCCTCGTGCGTAGACAGCCATCTTCTCTCTGTGACTTCACGACCATGTATGACTGGGTCCTAATCTCTTCTTATGGAGACTCCAGTCATATTGGCCTGGGCCCACCCATATAATCACATTTTACTGTAATCTCCTGTTTAAAGACCCTAGCTCTAAATACCCAATTACATGGATGCCTGGGTGACTCAGTCCATTAAATGTGCAATGCTTGGTTTCAGCTCAGAGCATGATCTCACAATTCGTGAGTTCAAGCCCCACGTTGGGCTCTGGGCTCATAGTTTAGAGCCTGCTTGAGATTCTGTCTCTCCTTCTCTTTCTTTCCCTCTCCTGCTCCTTCTCTCTCTCTCTCTCTCAGAATAAATAAACTAAAACAATACCCAAATACAGTCATATTCTGAGGTACTAGCTGTTAGGGCTTCAATATAGGAATTTGGAGGGGGGGACAGGGGACAAAATTCAGCCTGTAATACATACCAACAGACAAAATTGAGGTCTGGAGATGCTAAATGAGAATCACTGAATTAAGAAGTCTAGACAAGAAAAGAACATTACATTTGAAGAAATGAAAGCTCAGAGAAGTTAAGTCACTGGCCTGAGCTCACATGCTTAGTCAATGGTGACTCAGAATTTGAACCTTACCCTTCCCTACCATCCCCCCCCCGCCTTCCTTCCAAGAAAAGCTGAAAGAGTAGCTTCTCCTTGCCCTCTCACTCACTGTTTGTAAGTAAGACCTGTCTGAGCCTGTTTCGCTAGATCGAAGGTCAGAGCAACTGTTATGTGGAGGAGAGGTTACGGGTTAATGTGAGGTGATGCAGCTAGACCAAGCCCACCGGAAACACAGTCAGCCCAAGTCAGTCTCCTTTCTTCTCTGTTTTTATACAGTTATCATGAATGCCTTCACTGATTGATTCTCTTAGCCACCTATCAGCAGATCCGTACTGAGGTTGGGCCAACAGGGCACTGAATGCTGTGACTGAGCTCACATTCAATGTGGGGACGCAAACCTAAGGGTTCCTAATGCCATTGATGCTGTCAGGATGTCTGCACTGGGAATTTGGCCCTGGGGTGGGGAAGGAATGTGGCATTGACACTGACACAGGCTTCAGAGGAGGCCTCCCAGGAGGCAGAGTGAGTTCTCTTTAATGGGCAGAGCACTGCTGAGGGTGCGTGGAATGGTCAGGATCGGCTGGGTCCCTGGGGGCTGAAGCGTAAAGTGGGAAGGGAGCTTCTAGAAGGGGCTGGGAGGAAATTACAGTCTCCACCTCCAGGGCGGTGCCCTTTTCTCCTATCCTGGCAGTCATAGGGATGTGACTGATGACTTGGCCAGCACCCCCCAACGTATCCCCTTGCTGTCTTTGGTCTGGAAAATGGAAGCCGTCAGGTTACACCCACCTCATCTCCCCTGAGTCCTGTTCCCAGGGCAAACTGCTGATTCTTCTCCAGGAAACGGATTTTCACATTGTAGACTTTGTTCCCATAAAACACCACCAAAACGTAGGGTTCTGCCCTGGATTTCGTGGAACAGTCTCGGACCAAGAAAGTGCCGTCCTGAAACAGAAGGAAGAATGGTGTCTTGTCAGGGAGGCCAGCACCCTGCCCTAACAGTGCTGGCAATAGCGACACTTGTGTATATGAGGTTCCCAAATGGCTTTCTTTTTGGGAAACCAGTTCTTTGGTTCAGTTTAATCCAATGAGTATTTATTGAATGTCAGTATGTTTGAGGGGTCTTGTTTTCTGAAAAGTATACCGGTCAGATCATGACATCCTCTTCTTTCAAATCTTCCACCATCCCCGACTGTCCTCCATGCCATGCCTACAACCTTAGCGTGATGTTCATGGATAAAAATGTGCCAGCCTGACTTGGGGATTGTTTCCCACATCGTGGCTCCAGCAAAGCCACTGTTTCTCAAAGGCGCCCTCTTGCTTTTGGGCTCTCAGCGTTTGCCCAGGCGACCTCATCTGCAGGGAGTAGCCGTCCGCCTCCCCTCCTGGAGGGGCTTCCTTCCCCTGCCCATGTTCACATCTTCCTGTTCTGCCTGACGCTCAGGTGTTATTCTAGAGACAGTGGGAGCCACTGCCGATGTTAGCAGGAGAGGCTAATGGGATTAAGAAGATGTCTGAGAGAGAGGAGGAAACCCAGAAGCTTCTGTGAGACAGAAGCCAAGGGAGGAGATGGAGGATTTCCAATAAAAGATCAATTAGTGTAAAATGGCTTGAGAGCTGCAAATGGCAGAATGCATGGACCAGATGTATCCTAGGGAGTAGCTCAAGTTGAACATCTGGTCACAAATGCCTAGGAAATGGAGCAGTTCTCTCGAATGGAAACTCACCTACAAGGCTTGGTTTTGTGGTTACATCATATCTTTTATATGATGAAAAATACTGAAAAATCTGTAGCTGTAATGGCATGGATTCTTATGCAGGTAATTATAAATGATCTATGAGGATAGATCACATTAGGTGTTGCAGTCCTTCCATTTTTATAGAGACAGATCTATATAATAATTTATACATATAATTAATTTTTACATATAACTATCATTCGACAGACTATGTTTTATATCTACATATCAATAACTGTGTTATAGAAAGCTAATATTTATAGTGTAGATATTCATAATAATGCTTGGGAAATTATGTAATAATACTATTAGTATATTAGATTTATAAATAATGCTAAAATACTATAGTGATATGATAATGCTGGTAGTTAAGTTTTATAGAGACTTGCTTTCAAGATGCTAAGCATTTTGCACACATGATTTCATGTGATGTTTACACCATTTGAATGTAAATTCAAATTTATGAAGTCATTTTCTTCCTATTTTATAGGTAAGGGAAGTAGGGTCTGATTGCTTAAGTGAATACACTTATGCATCATGGCTAATTAGTAGATAACCTAAAAGTCAAGCCCAAACCCTGGCTCTTTAAATGTACCAGCCTCTGAGGACATAAAGTGGGATTGAGGAATCTTCTGGAACTTGCTCTGCCTCAAACAGTCAGCTGTAATTGAAGCCTTAAGATTCAAGCACAGAACACTGCCCAAGATGAGGAGGCCAAGACACATCACCAATTTTTGGATTTATCGTCTTAACCTCTGCAATGAGTTTGTCACAACGAATCTGGGCAATCCTGCAACTTCAATGAAATTATCTTTCAATAATTGGAAACATGTTTTGACAAAACAGAGGCCAACAGAATAGGAAAATATGAAGTCATCCAACTGAGATTCTGTTTCCTCAGTACTTTTGTGGGAGGAGACAGAAACAGGCACACAGAAGGGGAGCAAAAGGAGCCTTGATGGAGTGCCGGAGTGCCCAGATGTTGCCGGAAGGACGTTATGTGATGTATACGCTGCTCTTCTAGCACCATCCACGCAGCGGCTCCTGGAAGCGGGTCTCTAAGAGTAATTTTTCTGTTGGGAAACAGGGTCAGAGAGTGCAGTGGCTCATTGGGTACTGATGAGCCAAGAAGAGGAGGTGAGGTGGGAGCTGGCAGCGGGTCCCCCCCATCTACCCTGCAGAAGTCAGCCATGGTGGGACTCCCTGGGGAGAGGGAAGGGAGGATCCTGTTGCCAAGGCATCACCTAGTCACCTGTGGCTCCCATTGGAATATAAAGGACCATAAATGGCACCTAGAGGCAGTTGTGATTTTGTGAAAAGAGCATTGATCTTGAATACAGGTTCTGCCACTTTTTCCTTTACCACCAAGACCTTGGTTTAGCCTCTGTTTCCTCATCTAGAAAATGAGAGAGTTCTAATTATTTCTGATATGTTCAGGATACTCTGTTAGCAACTGTTTAATTTCCTACCGCTGCTGTAACAAGTTATCGTGAACTGTGTGGATTAAAACACTAATTTATTCCCCTATATTTCTGGAAGTTGAGTTCTGACATGGGTTTTATCTGCCTAAAATCTAGGCATTGCATGGCTGGTGTCCTTCTGGAGGTTCTCAGAAGAATCCATTTCCTTACCTTCCTTACCTTACCTTACCAGCTTCCAGAGGCCGCCAAGGGGTCCTTGACGTATGGCCTGCATGCCTGACTTTGACATTCTGCCTCATCTTATAGGATTCTTGTGATTACATTGAATTCGCTCACATTACACAAGATATTGTCCTCATCTCAAGATTTCTAATTTAATCACCTCTACAAATTCCTTTTTCCATGTAAAGTGATGTATTCACAGGTTCTGGGGATTAGGATGTGGGCTTCTTGTCAGGGGGCATTATTCTATGTACCTTAGAAACATACGTATTTTATCTTGTTTAATTTTACAATATCAATCCTGAGAGCTACATTTTATTAAAATGTATTGGACACCTTTCATTTATTGACCCATTTACTAATTAATGAACTTGTTCACTTTTGTATTTCCTCATTCAGCAGTAAACATTGCACTGGTTACCAGAGGCGAGGTTTTGATGTGGCATGCCCCTTGAGACCCCATCTGTCACTTCTGAGATATTTCTCAGAATCAAGTAGGGCTCTTTGCCCAGAGTAGAACAGTTGCTTAATAACTATTGGCTATGTGTGATGATGGCTGTGGAGGGCATTTGATCCGATCATAAGTATTTCAGTGCCCCTCTCCTTTTGTCAAATGGTAGGTTTGTCCTTCCCCACCCCCTTGGAAAGTAGACCTGGCTGTGTGAGTTGCCTTGGCCAAGGAATCGTGAGCAGAGATGAATGTTCCTTTGAGAAGATGTGGTAAGAGCCAGCGTGTGATTGGTGTGAGCACACACAGAGATGAGGTTTCTACCAGCCTAGGCCTACCCACAAACCTATCTAGCCCACGAACATGAGCAAGAATTATCTCGCTATGCTAAGCAACTGAGATCTTGGGGTAGTTACTACAGCCTAACCTATCATATCCTGACTGTCACAGCATTCACGATCCCTGCACCTTTCCTGAAGACAGGAGACATAAAGATTCGCCTGTACTTGGGGCAGACCGTTGGTAACAAGATGAACTTGGAAGAAAGCAGAAGGAAGGTACCCTCCATGGCAACCTCCATGTACACTCAGTTTTCACATTTGATCTCCAAACTCAAGGGCTGCTTTTACTGTTTTCACTTAACAATAAAAAAAACCTAGATGGAAAGACATTTTGGAATGAGAGGCAGTCACAACTAATCAGTGACACAGCCGAGTCCCCCTCTTAATGACAGCCTCCTGAGCACCGAGAGGTACAGGCTGGTGCATCAGAGCAGTGTCAGAAAACCGTACGACGGTGGCAGACACAGTGAGATGGGCCCTCTTAGCAGGTGTTACCTTGCTCTCCTTCCTCAATGCCTCTTCCGCTGCCTGGCGACTGTGTTCTCCAATGTACCAGTCGTTGTGCTGGACATCCTGTGGTGCGGGTTAAATGATGAATAGTTTAGGGGCAAAAGGAAGCATTCATTTTAATCAATTAATTACCAAAAGTGTACTTTCGTTCCACCCAGGCCAAATCACAGTTTGATTTGTAGTAAACACACACTACAAAAAGTCCATCCTTGGACCTGGAACGGACACGGGAAGGTAATTACAGCTTAGGAATTATGAAATTGGCAAGACAGAGTCTGTCTGCCATCAAAAGTACCCAGAAATTTCACTTCAGGTATTGAGGAAGGCCCTTTGGCACCATGCTCAACATGGATAAGAAATCTCTGCCTACCAGAGCTTTGTGAGTCTGTACCTGCTGAAGCTAATTAAGGTAGGACGCATATTGTTTGTGAGGCCAATGTGGGCCTCATCCTTGTAGAAACAGCAGGGAAGGGGTGTCTGGATGGCTCAGTCAGTTAAACATCTGACTCTTGATCTCTGCTCAGGTCATGATGTGATGGTTTATAGGATGGAGCTCTGTGTTGGGTTCTGTGCCGCAGCATGCAGATCCTGCTTGGAATCCTCTCTCCCTCTCTGTCTGCCCTTCCCTTGCTTATTCTCTCTCTTTCTCCTCTCTCTCTCTCTCTCTGTCTCTCAAAAAGAAAGCTTAAAAAAGCAGGGGAAGGAAAAGTAAAAATTGAGGGCATCTTTATAGCACTTGCTTCAAGTCATAAGTGGTAGACCTGGGTCTGTCCTGCTTTCTCCCTGTACCATGATACATTATTATACCAGTTGAGTTATTTTGATTATAAAATGCACCACAACAGAAGGAAGGGCAGTCAGGGAGCTGTATCATGGATCTGCAATTCCTTTACTGGGGTCCAAGGGTAATAATATCAAACAGTCTTCTGCATGAGTCCGGCATCTTCAAGGCCATTCTTCATTTCTTATCCCAATCCGTGCCTACAATAATTCTGTAATGTAGGCATGTCAGGACAGAGCAGGCTCCAGAAGTTAGCACCTGTCACACGGTTGGCAAGAGCTGGGTCTTTGTTCTCTCTGAGTCTCTGGTCTTCCTGGCAGATGCAACAGTGGGTATACCCCAAGCATGTGTGAGTGCTATTGGGAGAGGCATGAGCTAACTCTAGCCTAACTCTGCAACCTTACTGGTGACCACCCTCCAGTCTGAGGCCAGCCAGATGTGTTTGCTGTTCTCTGGACATGCACAGCTTCAGGGCTTGGCGTGAGCCTGCCCTGCTGCTCAGAAACCCTCCCACTCCATCTCCTCCCCTCTCCTCTGGCTCTACCATTTTCTTCTATCAAGTTGGTGATCAAAGTCATCTCTTATTTAAGACCCCTTTTGGAATAAATTCCCTCACCTAGTCCCTACCCCCAGTGGGAAGTGGGTCCTGGGAAGGTCCCGAGGCAGGGCCAGCTCTGTTCCACTCCAGCAAAGCCATGTGACAGGCTCCACCCAGAGAGAAAGGAGCCTGAGGGCCCCCATCTGCCTCAGAAGCGTGAGCCCTCCAAGTCCAGAGTGGTCTGCTGCTTCTGGAAGTCCTCACGCCAGTCCAGGGGCTGAGCAGGGCTCTGTCATGGTGCATTTCTACTATTCTAATTTTATTTACTTGTTCAAACTGGACCCACTTAGAGATTTGTTAGTCCTGTTTCTCCAGGTGCGTCATGAGTGCTGGCAGGGGAGTTTCGGTGGGACTCACAAACAGCATTAAAGAACTCGGAATTGCCTGGGAGAGAAGTAGCCTCTTCCATTCTCTTTCTAGCCCTTGGAATAATTCAAGAGGGGTGTTTCATTCCTGTTCTGGGATGTCCTCAGTATCTTTCTGGTATTTCTAATCTCTGCTGTAACAGAAGAATGATCCTTATGCCGACAGACATTAGTGAGCGAAGAGATCTTGCTACAATTTAATGGCTTTGTTTTGTTTGAGTTAAAATGACTTTTAAAACTGTGGTAAAATATACATAGCATACGATTCACTATTTTTTTAATTTTTTAATGTTTTATTTATTTTTGATACAGAGAGAGACAGAGCATGAGAGGGGGAGGGGAAGAGAGAGAAGGAGACACAGAACAGGAAGCAGGCTCCAGGCTCTGAGCTAGCTGTCAGCACAGAGCCCGACGCGGGGCTCGAACCCACGAACGTGAGATCTGACCTGAGCCGAAGTTGGAGGCTTAACCGACTGAGCCACCCAGGCGCCCCACAATTCACTATTTAAACCATTTTAAGTATATAATGCAGTGACGTTGAGTACCTCCTCATTATTTTGCAACCGTCACCATTGTCTATGGGCAAAACTCTTTCATCATCTCAAATTGATATTTTAGACAGATTAAACAGCTCCCCATTCCCTCCCTCCCAGGTCCTGGCCACTGCCATTCTACCTCGTCTCTATGGATTTGCCCATTCTGGCCTCACAGAAGTGGAATCATGGATTTCATGAATTTGTTCTTTCGTGTCTGGCTTATTTCACTTAGTGTAATATTTTATGCTAAGTTGTAGCATGTATGGGAACTTCATTCTTTTTAGAGCTGATATATATATGTATATATACATGTATATCTATACATCAGCTATATATACATATATATATCAGCTCCAAAAAGAATGAAATATATGTGTATGTACATATATGTATGTGTATATGTATATATAATGGGCGTTTGGATTGTTTCCACCTCTTGGCTTTTTTGTCAAAAATGCCCCTAAGAACCTGGGTGCACAAATTTCTGTCTGAGTCCCTGCCTTCAGTCCTTTGGGGGCATATATGCTCAGAAGTGGAATGTTGCAATTAGTTTTAAGGTCACTTCCTATCCATGGTATATGACACTGGTTTTCTCTTTAGAGTGCTGATACAAAGTGGGAAAAGAGTCAACTATATAAAGAATCCTAATAGGTGAACATTATTATTGATACTACACGAGTAGGTCACAAATTGTAAAGGGGGGTTGAAATCCTTGACAATCAGGGACCTTCTGATCTACTGCAAGCTGCTCCCATGCCTGTGGGAGCTCAGGCTCTGGGAGGCATGTGATTTTGGAGAGACAGCTGGTTACAACTCAGGGATTCAAGTGCTTCTGAAGCAGATGAAAGAGGGAACGGAGGCCAGGTACAGAGAAAGGGGCAGTGACAGTGTATGTGCAAAAGTTTCCCAAAGTCTAACTTAAGAGTATGGGACCTCTTTTAGAATTAAGGTAGATATTAATATAAGGACAACAAAAGACCTTTAGGATACTGCAAGGATTACAGGAATGGAGCAGAGACATCTTGTATGCTCTGCTTCTGCTTTAACCTTTTGCAAGCTCTGTTGGAGGACCCCAAGCATATGAAGATGTGGGATGGAGACCAGAAGAAGCATATCTTTCTGTGCCTGACAGTGAAGCCTTTAATACATAATGTTACAAGGTAATTGAGGGAAGGCATGAAAGGTACAAAAAAAGTTTTGACCCACCTCTCCATATAGTAAATGTAAGTGCAGCGTGGTCCAAGAAGATCTTCGGGATGGGGAATATTTTCGAAAGAGACCAGGAAATAGATGAGGGACAAACAAGAGTATGTCTATCATCCCTTAGCATCTTTCCCTGCTCTGCGTCTCCTCTGGGCAAGACCATATCCTCTAGCACATTGTGTGGCATATAATAAGCACTCAATAAATAGTTGTTGGACTGTTAAAATGAAATGACTATATGACATGTGGATCCTTTATTGGAAAAGGAATTACAGGGTAGCTTGAGTGGCTCAGTTGCTTGATTTCAGCTTAGGTCATGATCTCACAGTTTGTGAGTTTAAGCCCTGTGTCAGGCTCTGTGCTGACAAATAAAGCCTACTTGGGACTCTCTGTCTCCCTCTCTCTCTGTCTCTCCCCTGCTTGCTCTCTTTCTCTCAAAATAAATAAACATTAAAAAAAGAAAAAGAATTGCAGTATATAAATCAATAATCAATAAAATATTATTGAACAGCTAGTAAATACAAAGCACAGTCCTAAGTATCTCTATTTTTTGATTAATAAAAAATGCCACTTTGAGAGTCAGAGAGTGTGCATATTAAAGTGTGGTAAAAGAGCAATATGAAATATAAAACACTGTAAAAATATTAAGAGGCAGTAATATGTAGCCAGAAGGGGAAACAAAGCCAGTCATGATGATCTCCTTCTAAGCATCGTTCAGTAGAGCTCTCTTTAGATGCCAGGTTCATCTAGAAAGACACTGAAGAAAAGTATTTGCTTTACCTTTTCATCGGAAGTTGTGGGGAAAGGTTTTCTCCGGCTGGTGTTTGAATAGTGCGACAAAGTTTCCTGAGGGCCGAAGCAGGCTGGGGACTGACATCTCTGGGGAGGACGGAGCTGCACGCTTTCTTCATGATCTGAAAAGGAAATCCACACACAAATGTGATTTTTTATTGTCTCACACTGACCCCTTCCAATGAGGGACCGGAACTCATCCCTCCTTCCCGTGTCTGGGGCCAACTTGTTGGTCGATGCCATTGTCCTCTCACTCTGGAGGGCGATCTCCTCTGGATTGTTCTTTTGCTTCAGGTCGCTAGCCCCTTTCTCTCTAGGGCATCTGGAGTAATCTTTTTCTTATTTATTTATTTATTTATTTTTGAGATAAGGAGAGAGAGAGAGAGAGAGAGAGAGAGAGAGAGAGAGAGAGAACAGGGGAGGTGCAGAGAAAGAGAGAGAGACAGAATTCCAAGCAGGATCCACACTGTCAGCACAGAGCTGGATGCAGGATTTGAACCTATGAACCATGAGATCATGACCCGAGTTGAAAGCAAGAGACAGACGCTTAACTGACTAAGCCACCCAGGCGCCCCACATATGGAGTAATCTTTAAAAAAATGTAATTATGACTTTGCTACTCCTCCTGGCAAAAATCCTTACATGCTTTCCATTACACCTGAAATAAATTCCAAATATTTTACTTCTGTCACTAAGTCCTGAATAATCTTATCTACCCATCCATCCATCCCCCATCCATCCCACATTGTCTACTCTCTTCTGATCATAATGAGCTCTGTTTAGTTTCTGGAACAAGCCAAGCTTGATCTCACTTTTTTTTTTTTTTAACTTGGAAGAATAACTTTTTGTTTTATTGGAATATCACTTTTTTTAACCTAAAAGAATGACTAACAGATAAATTATGGTTATTCAGACTTAGGCATTTGGCAGATATTTTATTAAATAATGAACCAAGGAGCCTGTCACTTTGTGAAAAACAACTGCAAGTATTTGTTGCCAATTATAAAGTTAGACTTTTCTAGTGAAAGCTGGAATATTTGGAAAATTTGTATCTACCACTGTTGCATAACAGCATACCCAACAGTTAGACATGTCTGATGAGACTGGGAGGTGTTACCTGCAAATGTGATTTAATAAACTACTATGCAATAAAATGTGTTAATGTTGGAAAAATTTGCTCAGGTCTGGGAATCATTTTCCAAGTGACCAACCAATGCACGATGCTACAAAATCATACTTGGATAGAAGATTCTTTAAAAGACAGGTAGACAAATAAATTTTTAAGTAACAATACAAAAAGTTCACCAAAAGGGTTTAGATTTCCTGTGGTACCTACGTTCTAAGATACTACCACTTGTCAAGGTTTGGTGTGGTATTTCCTCCTTATACTTCAATGAAAATGACATATTTCCACTGCATGGCATTCCCATGAACACTAATAAAAGATGAAATCAGGGCCACAAGGAAGGAGTGAAGTGTTAGAAGTACTAAGTTAGAAGTACTAACGTATTTCTGTAAATACGTTAGTAATTTTAAGCAAGGATTAACTGTATAAAAACCATAAAGCTTTGAGAACATGAAAACAATATGGAAATGGAATATTGGACAGTAATAATATAACATGGAAGAAAGGTGATTTGTGTGAGGCAGAATTATAAGCTATATAGTCTTAATTCAGTTTAAAAAACATAACTAAAGTTATAGTTCTGGTTAATAGCTGAACAAGAACTTTGAAAAAGCAGGATACTTTGACAGTACATTTTTGAAACAAAATACTAAATATAATGTTAGCAAATATTTACATGCTAGTTATGTAACACTTATGTTATATGTGTATTTATTCTGCTTCTTGTCATCAAAAAGCTGAATTTTTCTCTAAGTTTATGAAGAAGAACAAAGTACTTCTGAAACACTTTATGTTCTATTTTAATGGTTCCAAGGATTGTGGCTTTTAATGTTGAACCTAAGAATGTTTGCTATAGGGAATTACGTGTACAAAAATCTTTGTCAAAAAATGTTTGATCTCTTAATATTTAAATTACATTCATCATAGTAAGTTAATTTCACCACCAATTTATGACCTTAAAAAGAGGAATCATGCTACAGACATCTCTGATTTTCAAATTTTATAAATTACGAAGTAGAACTTCCAAACAGTGCAGAATCTACACCATCAGAATTAGGGCATTCTGAGTTTCTTGTATTGCTTGGGAAAAGGACATGAACTTCAGATTTTGAAAATCCAAGCATGCTTTTATTTAAAATGTTAAAGATCACCTTGGAAGAGTTGAATTGGAATGTGTAACTTCAAGGGAGAAAAAGGGAGAAGAATAAAGAGATGAACCCATTCTCTGGTGGGAAAAGAAGCAAACAGTCAAACAGCGTAGGGCAAATAGGAGACTCAAAATAATGTAAAAACTGATCTAAAAGATTAGTAATCACAATAAACTAAGCATTTAAAAATTAGATGCAGAATGGTTTAAAAATTCCAGTTATGTACACTTACACACCTAAATAGAATGGCAGCGATCACTAATGGGATGCAGACTGTATGCCAGGCAAATCCTAACCCTGGTTAGGCTGTAATGAAATGGCCATAACTGTCTTTCCAACATTCATCAAAATAGTAAGAACATACTTGAGAAAAGAAAATAACCATTATCAGCATTTTCTATCACTTGTTTTGTTAGCTTACATAATAGTGTTGAGTGATTATGAATTTTTCATTATACTGTGGCAATTGATTTATCATATTTCAATTCTGAGTGCCTTCCTTGAATATTTAAAGAGCCCTACTTGGGAAACAGTGTTTGGAAATACCTATATTTGTCGTCTATGCAGAGAATGAGTTCAATAAAACAAAACAACAAACAGAACAAAACTTCGGTATGCTGTCAACTTTGCTATGTCGTTTTCCCCTGAAGGCTCTTTGGATCTTTGTTTTTAGTGAGGAAATAAAATTCTGAGTATAAAATCCATGGGAACTATTTAACTGAGTTTGTACTAAAACAATGGCAGCTAATCTTTGGATATTTTATATATATTATTAAATATACAATATATAAACACACATACACAAATATATGTGTATACGTACACATTCATGTATATATACATATATACATACATTTACATGTAGAAATATATATACTCATTATATATCTTTACAGAAAACTACATTTGAGTTTTATAACCCCATGAAATAGGACTCTCTTATTTGGAGAACAGAGGGTCACATTAATAAAGAGACTGACACAGAATAAGTAGAATTTTGGGGAGGGTACTGTGTAGTGGTCAATAAAATTAGAGGCAGGGTAGCCTGATAAAAAAGCATGGGTTGTAGAATCATACTGTTACCAATAATACAAATATTTCAAAGTTCCTCTGTATATACAGCTGTTAACACAGTGCCTGACCTGTACTGGTCACTCAAAATAAATAACATGTGCTACTACTTGTGTTGTTAATATTATAAGAGTCCTTAGGCTCTTATAACAGTCCTAGGCTTTTCTTTTATAAGTTATATGAAAGCATTTTATTTTAAGCAGCTACCCATACATGTTTATTGGCAAATTTTAGTTTACTCCTGCATGCAATTTAAAAAGTAACTTTATAAGCTAAGAGACATATCTTTTAAAGAATATTTATAGGCCAGATGAGTGATGGGCATTAAGAAGGGCACTTATTGGGATGAGCACTGGGTGTTATGTGGAAATGATGAGCTATTAAATTCAACTCCTGAAACCAATATTACACTATATGTTAACTAACTTAAATTTAAATAAATAAAAAAGAGAAACAAATGTTGATATAAAAAGAAAACATTAGTTTTCTATATTTTTCATCATATAGGTCTTTTACATCCTTGGTTAGGTTTACTCCTAGTATTTTATGGTTTTTCGTGCAATCGTGAATGAGATCAGATTGAAGAAGACACCAAGAAATGGAAAAACATTCCCTGTTTATGGACCGGAAGAATAAACATTGTGAAAATGTCATTGCTACCCAAAGCAATCTACACATTCAATGCAATCCCCATCAAAATTGCACCAACATTCTTATCAAAGCTAGAACAAACTATCCTCAAATTCGTATGGAACCACAAAAGACCCTGAATAGCCAAAGTAATATTGAAGAAGAAAACCAAAACAGGAGGCATCACAATCCCAGACTTTAGCCTCTACTACAAAGCTGTCATCATCAAGACAGTGTGATATTGGCACAAAAACAGACAGATAGACCAATGGAATAGAATAGAGAACCCAGAACTGGGCCCACAAATGTATGGCCAATTAGTTTTTGACAAAGAAGGAAAGAGTATCCGATGGAAAAAAGACAGCCTCTTTAGCAGGTGGTGCTGGGAGAACTGGACAGCAATATGTAGAAGAATGAAACTAGACCACTTTCTTACACCATACACAAAAATAAACTCAAAATGGCTGGAGGACCTGAATGTGAGACAGGAAACCATCAAAACCCTCGAGGAGAAAGTAGGAAACAACCTCCTTGACCTACACCGCAGCAATTTCCTACTTGACACATCCCCAAAGGCAAGGGAAATGAAAGCAAAACTGAATTGTTGGGACCTCATCAAGATAAAAAGCTTCTGCACTGCAAAGGAAACAATCAAGAAAACTAATAGGCAACTGACAGAATGGGAAAAGGCAGTTGCAAATGACATATCAGAAAAAGGGATAGTATCGAAAATCTACAAGGAACTCACCAAACTCCACACCCAAAAAACAAATAACCCAGTGAAGAAATGGGCAGAAGACATGAACAGACACTTCTCCAAAGAGGACATCCAGATGGCCTACAGCTACATGAAATGATGCTCAACATCACGCATCATCAGGGAAACACAAATCAAAACCACACTGAGAAACCACCTCACACCAGTCAGAGTGGCTAAAATGAACAAATCAAGAGACTATAGATGCTGGTGAGGGTGTGGAGAGACAGGCACCCTCCTACACTGTTGGTAGGAATGTAAACTGGTGCAGCCACTCTGGAAAACAGTGTGGAGGTTCCTGAAAAAACTATCCATAGAACTCCCTTAAGACCCAGCAATAGCACTGCTAGGGATTTACCCAAGGAATACAGAAATGCTGATGCATAGGAGCACATGTACCCCAATGTTCATAGCAGCACAGTCAACAATAGCCAAAACATGGAAAGAGCCTAAATGTCCATCACCCGATGAGTGGATCAGGAAGAGGTGGTATATATATACAATGGAGTATTACATGGTGATGAGAAAGAATGAAACATGGCCATTTGTAGGAAAGTGGATGGACCTCGAGGGTGTCATGCTAAGCGAAATAAGTCAGGCAGAGAAGGACAGATACCATATGTTTGCACTCATGGGTCTAATAGGAAAACAGGAGAAACCTAATGGAGGACAAGGGGGAGGGGAAGAGGGAAAGAGAGTTGGGGAGAGAGAGGGACACAAAACTTGAGAGACTATTGAATACTGAAAATGAACTGAGGGTTGAAGGGGGAGGAGGGAAAAAAGGTGGTGTTGATGTAGGAGGGCACTTGTGGGGAAGAGCACTGGGTGTTGTATAGAAACTAAATTGACAATAAACTACTTTAAAAAACAAAAAAAAAAACAAAAAGAAAACATTAGAGAACAAAAACTTAAAATAAAAAAGAACACAGATCACCCACAATCCCAAATTTAGAGAGTAATGTGGTTACAATTTTGGAGTCGAGCCAAACTTTTCTGGACCCTCTTCCAATATATAAAAATATTTTTTTTTGTCTTGACATCCATTTGCTTAGGTTCTGTGATGCTGTGATGAAACATATATTTAGTTGTAGTCTAATTTCTAACAGCAGCTTCTAAAACCTTGGGGATTTCCTAAGGGATAATGTATATTGTTACCTTAATATTTAAAACAAACCTTTTGCAACCACACCCAAGTTTATGTTAACCAGGTGACTTTTGGGAAGTGCTTAAGGATGGGGGCTGGTTTTCAGGTAAATTAACCATGTGATTGGGGATTGGAACTTTTAGTCCCTCCCCTTTGACCTCAGGAGAGGGGAGAGGGGCTGGGGACTGAGCAAGTCACCAATGGCAGATGATTTCATCAATCGTGCCTATGTAATGAAATCTCTACAAAACCCCAAAGGATGCGGTTCAGAGAGCTTCTAGCTTGGTGTGCCATGTGCCATCATACAGCGCCCCAAACTCCATGAGGGCAGAAACTCCTTTGTTTAGGATCTTGCCCTAGGAAAACTCTTCTATCTGGCTGTGGCTGAGTTGTATTCTTTTATAATAAACTCATAATCCAGCAAGTACAATGTTGCTGTGAGTTCTGTGAGCCACTCTAGCAAATTAATTGAACCTAGGAAGGGGTTTGTGTTGGAACCTTGGCTCTCTAGCTGGTTGGTCAGAATGGCCATATGATTGTCATCTGACTTGGGCTCGTGGGGGACGCGATCTTGCAGGATTTAACTCTTAACATGTGGAATCTATGGACTCCATGTGGTGTCAGAATAGAGTTGAACTGTAGGTCACACAACTGATGTCAGGAATCGCCTGGTGGTGTGGAACTCCCCCATTTTGGAATTGTTGGGTACAGAATTATTGGACTCCTAATAGCTTAGCTTGAATTCATTTTTCAGAGAATTGAGTCAAGACTGTTTATCAAGTAGTAGCTGAACTATCCAGAATACGTATTTCCCAAATTCCTTCCTCATTTGTAAACTAAGGATGATAATGTCTACATTGACAGAGGTCTAGATTTCACTTATTCTACATAGAGAGTGCTGCCTCCCTTGGCTGAGGTATTCAAATTAAGACCAGTAAGCCTCAGAGAACCCTCTAGACTAAAAACCTGAGTGCCGGGATTGTGTGGTTCTGTGTGCAGCTAATTTCTGCTGAGCCCTGGTGATCCAGAAATGAATTTTCACTCAATAGAATGAACACCTGCTCAGTAAACTAATGGAGGAGCATGTCTGGTGTGAAAGTTCTGGTTAGCTGAAGGGCAGGGGTGTCCCTGTTCTGTATTCGTAGGGCCCAGCCCAATTCTGTATATGAACCATGTGCTTCATGGACGTTTGATGGCTGAAAGAGGAATTGATGGTGTTTTAAGGGTCTGGAGGCCCAAACACTTCCCCTGTCCATTCCGTGCTGCTTCCTTAAGCAGCTGTTTCTCTGACATGAATGGAGGACAGTCTGTAAGGTCTTAGTACAGATGAAATACACCCAGTCCTGGGATGCCTGACTGGACTCATGACTGGGAAGGCCATCCATGTCACTCATACTGCTGCTCCACTCTTTCATGGCTCCTCATTTTTCATTTGTGCATGATTTTGTCTTTCAAATGAAGACTGTGGAATTCTCTCTAAGCTTGATTCTGCTCTCCCATCCCTGCAGCATATCTTTACAACCCTAATAAATAATGTCCTTTCTGGGCCCACTCAGCCCCTGGACCTTGAGCCTGGATACTCTAACTCATTCTATCTTCATACACCTACCTCTGGCCTCCAGAACTACTGTTTCTGTTATTTGATTCTTGTGGGTTGAGCCTGTCCCATTAATCATGGCTACTTCGGACTGCCTTTCTTTAAAAAAAGAAGGAGGGCACCTGTTGGGATGAGCATTGAGTATTGTACGTAAGTGATAAATCAAGGGAGTCTACCCTCAAAACCAAGAGTACACTATGTACACTCTATGTTAGCTACCTTGACAATAAATTATGTTAAAGAAAAACATCTTCTCTTGTGAAACTCTTATTAGCAAAGTGCACATCAGGGGAATTAAGCTTTCCAGATTGTTTTTCCAGTCTAAGGCCCAGATAGTATAAGGCAGGAGAGGAGTAAGGATATGATGAAGGTGAGGGAGGAAACTCTTAGGTCTAATGGGTCAGTTTGGCAGGGCATCCCTGGAGAAGGAAGGATATTAAAGTGTGTCAGTTCCCTACTATGTGTCACATGACTGTGTGTGCACGGATAACGCTGTGAGTTAATATTATTGCTGGATTTTATGGCTGGGGGAGGGTGAGGATCTAAGAATTAACTTGTTCAAGATGACCCTGTTGCAGGGAGAGTGGCAGAATGGGGACACGGGTTACTGGAACCCTCAGTCATTCGAGTGTATCCCGTGGGATCTGCTTTCTCCAGCTCTAAGCACTCTTGTGGCTCAACAGAGAGAGAGCACAGGATTAGATCTGAACACAGAATCCCCATAGCATGTGGGGTGAAGAAAGAAATGGAAAAGTACACACTAGATTTCTTTGAACAAAATCATGTTAATGATATCAAAACCCACCAGCAGTAGTATTATAATACTATATTCGTATGTTACTGCAGACATCTCTGCAGATAGGTATCCTACTGGTTTTTATCCTTACAATCAATTAGTAAGAGAAGTCAACTTGATGTTCTTCATTTGACAGACTTAAGATAAATCTATTGCTTTTCACCCGAAGAATTGGCAAAAACTAAAAGTTTGTCAAAAGCAACTGTTGGAAATGATGGGGAATGAGGAAGACTCATAAGCTGTTGGTGACACTCATGTCTACTTTGGGAGACACGTCTAGCACAACGAAGAGAGGCACACCTCTGACTCCGAAATTTCACTCTCAGAGAAGCTACCATGTTGGTACATGGGAAGACTTCTAAAATACTGTTCACAGTACCATAGTGTTCATAAGAAGAAAACACTGGAAACCACCTAACTGATCATATTTAATGATGGATAAAAATTACTGTAGTGACATAATGGAATACTATCTATCAATGAAAATGAGCTAATTACCCCTACACACATCAGCTCAGTGATGGCGAGGCTCACAAAAGCGAAGTCACGGTGCAGGGTACAGGAATATTGTAGTGATGGCTTACCTGTTTATTTTATAATTCTTGCATAAAGCACTCTTACCTCTGCTTTGCACACTTTGGTTCCTTGTCATGAGTGGTGGGCTAAAGGAAATGTTAGAATTGACAGAATGTTAGTATTTCCCATGGTGGGTAAAATTCCACTCAAAGGCAAGGTCAGTCATAATGGATTAAGTCACATTTACAAAGGTCTTTATATTTCACTGGCTGTGCTATAAGATTTTCTGTTTTGTAAGGTAATCAAAGGCTGGTTCTTTCTCTCTTTTCTCAAGACAGGAAAACAGATATGGAACAAATTGACCCATGCAAGTTCTTTCCATTGTATTTCAATGAGCACATATCACGATTCTTTGCTTTTGGGAGCCGTGAATTCAGACTTTCCTTGTAACTACAGTCACTATAGAAAATGATAGGTTGGAGCTAATAGTCTACAGAAATTGTTTACCAGTTGAAGAAGAGTGAGCCTTAGCAAGCACAAGGAGAATAGAAATTATTTTGTTCCTTCTTGAAATGTGAGCTAAGTGAGAAAACTGTAGATTGTTATAAAGAAATACGTAAAAGAAAATGGATTATAAAAATATAATAAAAGACAATTAAAACAACAATATGCAAGAGAAGGAAGGGGAGGTAATGGAGGATGGAGATCACGCCCCTGATATGCAGACCTGGCAAAGAGAACTGACATTCACTGGGCACTTGCAACAGGTCTGGGACGAGTCAGCATTCATGGGCTGCATTTTCAGAATCAAGATATTACAGGAAGCATGGACTCCTGAAAATTGTTTGGGTTTTGAAGTTGGGCTTGACTTTAGTGGTTAGGAAGTCTGCCTCTCTGGGCCTCATTTATTCCCTTTGGTGAGTGGGTCAGAACTATCTCCTAAAATCAGTGTGGCTTTAAACTGGGATCTGATGGACAAAGAGGGGTGTTCCAAGTATGGAGAGGGTCGAAAGAGGGAGGAAGTCATATAGACAGAGGAATGGCACGTGCAAATGTCTTGCATTAAGTGACAACAGGAGTGGAGATGGTGGGAGGCTGGCATGAACTGAGGCTGGGCCACCGGCCAGCCTGGGATTATGCGGAACCTAGAAGCACTCAGTTTGGAGGCCCTGAGTTTGTTTGCCTGAAGCCACCACTAATTTACAGTGACCTTGGTCAGTGAATCACTGGCCTGAGCCTTTGCTTCCCCGAATCATCAGTTGGGACAGCAATTGTCACAATAACCAGATCAGGCAAGTATTAAATCAGATAATGACATTTTCAACCCCTAACCACCTAGAAAATTTTGTTCAAAAGTAGCTGTTATGTTTGCATGTGGTCATCAACTGGGAATAATTAGAAATGGCCAACTTTTTCCCCCAGATTGTTTTGCATCCATCCAGTTAATCCTGTCTAGTTAGTTAATATACAAGCCCTCCAATCTCCCAAACTTCTCTAACAATCAGTCACTTACAAATTGTAGGAAGCGTAATACCATTTGCTTTTATAACAGTTGTGACTCCCAGAATTCCCTTGGGCCTCATCACTGGGCTTCGTTATCAAAGACCAAAGATTCCCTATGTCTCAGGAAACCTTGCTGATCCATTAGCCAGGATGACAGTGGCCTGACCCCAGGCTGAAGCCCAACAAGGAATTCCTGGCTCCGTACCTGGTGATGGCAAGAGGAATCTCTTGAGTACGTTGATTTTGTGCCAGGTGAATTGATTCAGGCTTCATCTGGTAATGAGGAACTGCATAAAGGAGTCACATGATGTAGTCAGGTTGTAAAAGGAAAATGATTGGGGAGTTACTGAAACTTCTATAATTTCATCTGAGTAATCTCTGATGAGTAGGAGCGGGTTGTTGGTGGTCAGTGGAAACCATAACTTCACATTTTCTGTAACATCCCGGCTCCTGGAAGTGGCTTCTCCCTGAGGCTATAAACATTTCTTTGAATAGTGAATATTCAATAATATCAAGATTGCTGAATTTGGAACTCATCATTGAGCTCCTCGAAATACAGAGGATTACATTGGGAGGCATTTGATATTGGAAGGGCTTGAAGTAGAAGGGAACTGAAGTTGAAGTCTGCATTCAAATGAAAACTTACATGGGAACATAATTCACAGAGCTAAACCTAAGAACTGTTCTGAGCAATGTAGGGTACAGGGTTGCCCAGTGCTGGCCCAAGCGCTCCTGAATTCCCCCACCTCTTTTGTGAAAGGGCAGGAGAGCTCCCAGGATTCTGACATAGACCAGTAGTTCCTACCCGGCAACCAACAGGTGTATGTTTTCTCAGTTTTCTCCCTTTGATCTTTCAGTTTTGGAAAGTTCTGCAAACCATAAGGAACTGGAGTTATTTAATAATTACATATGCTGTGGGTGTTGCCACTATTTATTTCCTTTTCATCAAGAATAGATTTTAACCAGCCATCCAGAATCACCAAGGGCATGTAATAATTCTAGGATGTGAAAGGCCATAAAACACTCTCCTAGTGGCTGTCCTGAGTAATAAAGTTAAGGAAGCATATCAACACTGACATGTCTTAATTCTGGTTGTTGCTCTGTGTTTAGTCCAAGGTTGGTCACAGACTGGACACCTCTGATTGAAGGGCTGTGACTACTTGCCATGTTACGGGGGTTAGTGACTGGTCCACTAGTCCCCCATCCCATAAAACCATTTCCTGTCCTCAGCAGCCCTCCAGAGCATGTGGCCCTCACGAGCCGAACAACATGACATCATCACACTGATAATCATGGCAGTCCAGGACAATAGCATCTGAACAATTTAGTGAGGGTGTCGAGCTTTAGTGTGGAGAGGGGCACAGTTTTTTTTTTTAATAGGTCTTAACATTATTTATAATCGCCAGCCGACCGCCACTCTTCTCTCAGGGAACCTTGGAAATCTACAAACTCAAGTTAGGCCTCACTCAAGATGAATTCCTTTGGTATAGAGAAGAGCAGAATTGGACCCACAGAGGCGACACAATGTGGCCCAAACCACATGATGAGTTGGTGGCAGCCTCTGAAATCCCAACCCAGTGCTGCTTTGTGGACCTCTGCCACTCGCCTTCAGTCTTTGGGCCGTGGTTCAGGTCCTTCGGCTTTGGACGTAACTCACCACTCAAAATGAGTGGTGAATGGTATTTCAAATGTGAGCATGAACTTGCTGCTGCTTAGAATTTTGCCAGCCCCGAGTGAGTGTTGGATCGCGATGCATCATGGCACCAACAATGGGCACACACAAATGTGTGCGTGCATTCCAGTGAGGGCATGCATGTGTATACACGGGTGACATCAAGGCTGGGAAGACTAAGAGCTTCTTTGGAACAGTGGGCCGGCCACGTCTTTCTAAAGTGGCAGAGGCTGGGGTGTCTGGGAGGCTCAGTGAGTTAAGTGTCTGACTCTTGGTTTCTGCTTAGGTCATGATCTCCCAGTTTGTGAGTTTGAGTTCTGTGTCAGGCAAAGCCTGCTTGGGATTTTGTTTCCCTCTCTCTCTGCCCCTCTTCTGCTCACTCTCTCTCTCTCTCTCAAAAATAAACAAATATTGAAAAAAATAATAATAAAGTGGCAGGGGCTGACAGCGTGCCTCTTCTTCCCAGTTGCCTGTGACCTTTAGCTCACCCCCTCCCCCAATTTAAATCATCTTGTTTCAACCAGAGGGCTCTTGAATAGACTATGAGATCCTGGGCGCGTCTAGATCACGTCATCACGCACACATGCTGGTGTTCATACATCCCAGGCTCTGAAACAAGCCTTTTTAAAAATGACTGATGCTATAAATCTGGAAATGTAACATAAGCTGATGACATCACGGTATGAAAACAAATGTAAACAGCTCACCTCTCTCTGTTCCAAGTACCTGTATTGATTTAAAAAAAAACAAAAGTATTGAGTGACTCTTAGTGATAGAGAATTTTCATTGAACTATGTGTTTTAGAGTAATTGGTCAGTAGAAATTGGGCAACATTTTTGTTATAAGTATCAATTTCTTAAAACCTATAAATAATTCTCCAAAAGACAAAGCAAAAATCAAAACATTATGCTTTCCATGTGATACAAGAGGTAAATATATATCCAATCTGCTGATGAAACCATAAATTGTTTTGACTCTAATGAAAACAATTGGACCATAGCTGTCAAAAACTGTAAGAATGCTCCCATTTTCATCAATGCGACTTAGTTCCTAAGAAGACACCTGAAATCTGAACCAAGCTCCATGCACAAAGATGTCCCGTGCACTATTACTTATAGTGTCAAAACCCTAGAAACAATCAGCACACCCACCGAAGTGAGAACTGCTAAGTAAATTTTGGTGCTATACTCACTTATTGGAATATTATAAATGCATTGTAAGTATATATGTAGACTATGAGATAGGGTTATACTGTTAAGTATGTCTCAAAGTTACACTGAATGTTCATTCTAGAAACTGGGCTTGTGTGTATTTACATGCAGGGGTGTGTGTATGTGTGTGTGTGTGTGTGTGTGTGTGTGTGTGTGTGTGTGTGTGTTTGAACTGACCTTGAAGCCCAGGTCTCCTGACTCACAATGGGTTCACAGACAAGAAACCTTTAGCAACAAATAGCTTACAGAGACACTGAATGTCTTGTCTGAAGCCAACAGACACACTCTTTTTGCTTGAAAGACCTCAGTGTCCCCTTGGGTTCTGGAGAGGGCATCCTTTCACAATGGACAGCAAATCAAGGCAAATCGATAGGCTAAGTGAAATGGATAATGAATCCATTCTAATGAGTGGTTTTAGAGTTTCCCACTGAGTCTTCCCCAGGACTTTGGACCTGGCAGCTTGAAGTGCTCAGGCTTGTCAAAGGAACAGAGCTATAAACACGGCTGAGAAACCATCCGTCTGCAACAGGAGGTGCTTCTGCACATTGAGATCCAGCCAACGTTTTGCTTGAGAGCTCTGAAGTTAAAATCAAATGTAGGTAGAAAAGTGGGGCAAAACCTCTAGTTTCTCTACTTTAACTTTTGTTCATTCAAGTTAAAAAGTGATGCCTCCTTTATTATTTCCCTCCCTCCATCTGCCCTTCCTTCTTTCTTTCCTTCCTCCTCTTCTTCTTTTTTTTTTTTTAACTACTTTAGTTTGGAATTGTCTCTGCATTTCCTAAGGCAGAGTCATACTGTCAGGATTAGACCTGGATTTTCAGGGACTGGCCGCGTCTTCTGTCAGCTGTGGGAACTCTGACAATGCTTTCACGTCTCTGAGGCTTCTTTTTCTCTTAAGGTTTTGTGAAAATTAAAGGAGACAATGAGTCTCTCTTTGAAAACTTCAAAGTGCTATGTCAATTTGACTTGGGGTGGGCAGCACATCATTTCTCCTGGAATGGGTTCTGGTCCCCCAAGATATAATTTGAGTCATCACTGTACACTGAAGCACGGCATTTGCCCTATGAGATGGGTTTTGTTGGTGGAGAAATGGCCTTGACCCTTGGCCCAGCCAATGGGGAAGTGTCCTGGCAAAAGATAAGGAGGAAGAATGCGTTTTTCTGGTAGGGTTTGTGTTCTTTAGATGATATCCACTCCTAGCAGAATGCCAACCAAAGTCACAAAGAAAAACAAATAATCCTGCTTGACCCCTGCTGTCTAAAGCTGACCTCTCCACTTCCTCCTTGGTTGTTAGTGATTGGAAGGCCTATTGTCCTTGGAGACTGACCGATGAGTTATGGACTCAAGGTCATCTTGGGTGGCAGCCATCTGCTACTTGCGATGCATGAAGTGGACCCACAGGAAGAAAGGGGTGGAGTCTGTAGAGTGCCCAGCAGCAGAATGCCATACCAACTGGGAAAATCCAACAACTCCCAGAACAGGGGGAGCTGGATGAAATCCTGATTGGAACAAGGTCTGGCCTTCTCGTTCAGCAGTTACATGCTGTCCTCCTTGCCATGATTATCTATGGATGAGAGGGGTAAATGTCTTGTTGAGTGACAAGTGAGAAGTGTGACTTCTGATTCTAGCATTCTCATAAAGCCAAATAAGAAAAGACCGATGGACAGACAGAACAAAAGAAAGAAAATAAATTAACCTCTGTGGTCTAGATGTAAGAGCATAGGTCAAATGCTAAGACAAGGACATGTCCCTCAGGAAGCCAGTGAGCCACTGTGGTTGTTGGACAGAGACTTTCCATCAGTCACAGTGGACCCATCCCTTGTTAGGGAATTTCCTCATTGGGGGGCAGGAAGTTAGTGTGGAGGGCCTGGGAGACAGCTCCATCTTACCTACTTTCATGCCATTTATCGAGCCTCTAAGCTCACCTGGTCGTTTATGCACGTGCTCTGACCTACTTCAGCTTTTTGACAACAACTTCACCAAGAAGGGTATCCATCTCTATTTTATGGCCAAAAAACAGAAAGAGGGGTGGGGTTGTGTGTGGGGGGACCTGCCCAAGTTCACAAAAGTGGTATGTGGCACAGCTGTATTCAAACCCAGATCTGTGTGGGTCTGAATCTCATATACAAACATATATATATATATATATATATATATATATAATTATATAATTTTGGTATATTGCTTCAGGGCCAGTCTCTGGGCCGCCCTGTCTTTCTTGTGAAGAACAAAGGGTGCGGTGCAGTACAATGTCCAACATCTTATTCCATAGATCTGGAGACTGGATGCCTTTGGTGGAGGCTTATGTCTTCCATGGAAACTGGGATGCTCTTGTCTGCATTGCTCCAGTGAACACTGAATCTATTCACGTGGCATCATAGAACTTCAGGCTCAGATCTGGATCTTAACTTGTTTTGCATTAGTTTTCTCACCTTTAAGGTAGGAATCATAATATATCTTGAGCTTAGCTATTATGAAAGTTAAGTGTGATAAAGTCTCTGAATCAAATAGTATCTTGCCCATCACAGACATCAATGCACAGAAATTCCCTTCTTTGTTTCTCAGGACTTACCTCACGTAAGTCCGTTAAGCTTATCTGTCTGCAAGGAAAAGAAATACGGTGTTACATAAAATACAGTTTGTAATGATTGAGATAAAGTCATTCTGAGACCTTAAAAACCTTTGATTGCACTTTCATCGCCAAATTAACAGCCCATGGTCCAGTGTCATATTCATCACTGTTCTATAAAGTGACTGCCAGGTTACTTTTCTCATAATTTTCCAAGCAACAGAAGAAGTTACGAGAAAATATGAAAAGCGGTGACAGAAAGGACACCAATAAACTAGCTTCTCATTTTTGGAGCATTTAAATAACGTCCCCATTTCTCCTTATGTTTGGTTTTCCATGTCGAATTTCATTAGCACGGTCAGACCGGCTATCATTACCTTGATTGCAAAGCTCTTAGTGTTTTGCTCTGAGGAAGTGTCAAGAGTCTTAGGTATGAAGGTAGGGTAGGAGGGATCCCAGGAGGCCATGTATCAGAGAAAGGATGCTTGTGGGAGAGGAGACAGAGACAGGAAAGCCATGGAATGAATGATGGGGCGAGAACTCAACACACAGTGTGCTTACATGAGCCATTCTTCAGAAGAACCAGCAAGCCTTTCATGGATACTGACAATTAAGTCAGTTTGCTCCTCTGAGCCTCATTTTTCTCATCTGTGAAATGGTTACAAGGCCATTCATCCTAGAGGGTTATCGTAAGGATTGCTAGTGACAAGGATGATAATGTGAGGTGCTCAGTGGGCACTGAGCTGTTGGGTCAAAGTCAGAAGGAGGAGAACGATGAAGGGCATGGGGGTGACAGTCACCTTCTGTCTGCCAGGTCTGCCAGTAAGAGACTGGCCCTGAAGCAATGCCAGGAGGTTGCGGTGACAATACCAGCCCCAGACGGACACTGCTGACCTAGAGTGATACAGGTGAGCCCAGGAACACACGGCCCTCAGGTCTGTGTCTTGTTCTCAGACCAAGTGAACCGGGGGCCACATTTTGTAACCTGGTTCAGTAGCTACATTTGCACCCTACCTCCCCTCCCTTTTAAAAAATTACTTATTTATTTACTTTGAGAGAGAGAGCGAGAGCGAGTGAGCATGTGAGTGCATGAGCAGGGGAGGGGCAGAGAGAGAAGGAGACAGAGAATCCCAAGCAGACTCTGTGCTGTTAGTGGAGCCCGACATGAGCCTTGATCCCATGAACTATGAAATCATGAGCTGAGCCGAGATCAGGAGTCTGGTTCTTAACATCCCCTGAGCCTTCCAGGTGCCCCCTCCCTACCTCTAGAAATGGGGCAAGTGGGAAGCTAAAGAGATATGATCAGAAGTCATAAAGTAGAATAGACACCCATAGTATTAATTATTTGGGTTAAATTGAGGCTAATTTCTGATTTTGACTTTTAAGAGACTGTCATTTTAGGAATACTGACCTACTGGCCATGTGACTTTAACATGTGCAATTGATTTTAGACTTGTGATTTTAAGTTACGAAAGTCAAGCTGTCTTCGACTCCATTTATAAGGAGTTTGAACTGTTGAAGAGCAGTTGAATTTTTCTAGATTTATATATTTACCTTACTAGGTTTATACAAGTTGTTAAAGAAAGTATTGCTCATTAAGGCTTAAAGTTAAATGGATATAAAGGATTTCAAATGTTTAAGGAAATTTAACTGAGTTTGTAAATAAGTATTATTGTCTAAGATTCCTTAACATTTTGAGTGTGTCAGAGTGACTACCCTTCTGTTTAGATAAAATTGCTCAATTTATAAATGCAGCCATATACTTTATAGATGAAAATTTGAGGCTTCAGAAAAGCTGGGCTTTGGAATTGGTAATATTAAAAATGGATTTTTAATTTAAAAAATTAAAAAATTGTTTTGTGTATTTATTTTTGAGAGAGACAGAATGTGAGCAGGGGCAGGGCAGAGAGAGAGAGGGAGACACAGAGTCTAAAGCAGGCTCCAGGCTCTGAGCTGTCAGCACAGAGCCTGATACAGGGCTCAAACTCATGAACTGCGAGATCATGACCTGAGTCAAAGTGGGTTGCTTAACCTACTGAGCCACCCCCACCCCCCAGTGAATTTTCAAGTGAAGAACTCGGGTAATTTTAGAAGTGTTTTCTATGCACAACAAAGTCTTTGGTATAGAAATGCCTGTGTTTAGAAGACCCCACAAATTATTTGTTCCCTTTACCTGTAAAGCATCAGGCTTTGGTGATCGTGGTGGGGGTCTCTTATATGAGATTTATGAAGACAGAGGGAGACCTACACGGTCAAAAACGGAAGAGCAGGGTGGGGACTCGGTCCGCCCCCCAAGCACCACACTGCCTCCCCCAGAGAGAGCATCTTTCAGCTCGTGTGAGTTCTCCTTGTTCTGTTTCGGTGACGGCCAGCAGAACGTGGTCACCAAGTGCATGGCATGAATAAGCGTCCCCACATCCTGTCGTGTGCCTAACAGGTGCTCAGTGTGTATCTGAGGATAATACATTTTACTTTAGCACTAGCCCTGCGGCACCTGCATGGCTCGGTCAGTTAAGTGTCCGACCTCAGCTCAGGTCACCCTCAGGTCATGATCTCACAGTTCCTGAGTTGGAGCGGTCTGCTGTCGGCGTGGATTCCACTTCCCCTCTCTCCATCTCTCCCCCAACTGAGCTCCCTCTGTCTCTCAAAAATAAATAAAACATAAAAACATGATAAAAATAGCCCTTTGTGAGCCTCCCTTAGATTTTGCTTAGTTTTAAATAAATTGGATTTGAATCCTCACTCGGCCATGCATGAGTTCCGTCACCTTCCGCAAGTGAAGTCCCTTCTCTGAAGGTTGGTTTTCCCACCTGTAAAATGGGTAACCCCTGATCCAAGTGGGGAGGGTTGATTAAGGGTCTCACGAAATAATACGTGTGAAAGCTACTTGGAAGAAAATAACAACTTCCATCTACAGGACACCTTTAACAGCCCCTTTCTTTGAAATTAAACTTTCCTTCTGAGATAATGGTAGGTCTCATGCACATGGAAGAAATATTACAGAGAGGTAATATTCGCCCCATGTCCCCCCATGGCAACATCTTGCAAAATATAATAATAATAATTTACATTCATAGTCTAAAATCAGTAGTTCCCACCCAAGTCCCTGCTCCCATGCAACTTGGTGTGTCTTCTTTGTAATCTGTGCTTCCTCTCTTACAGGACTATGTTTTCTCAGTATCTCTACAGATTTTTTTTCCTTTCCATTCCGAAATCATCAGGATGTATATTTTTGTCCCCAAGATTGCTCGCACTGATGTGGCGCCAGCTTTGCCGGCTGAAAAGGGAAAACCGTAGTTAGGCAGACAGGTGTTCTGTCGGTTAAACAGCAGGCACCTTATTTAAATTACATTTTGGCCAAACCCTGCACTGTGAGGTTGGAGTTGGGCTGAAGAGGCAGGGAGACATTGTGGCTCGTGACCTCCCTGCATTTCGTGTCTCCATCAGTAACCTGGGGGTTGGGATATAGCTTTCTGCTCGGTGCGTCTGTGGGACTAAATGAGGCAAAGCATCTGAAAGACTCCCGAGTGTAACAGGAGCTCAGCAAATGTCCTCCTGTTCCGATGACTCAGGATGCTTTTACTTGGTGCCTGTGTCATGGCATTAACATCACAGTGGATACATTGTTGGAAGTTATTCCCTTTCGAATCTCTGTCTAATTATGTCAAAGAGAGAGTCTCAATGTAGCAGTTACTTTATCCAAATAGCGCTCTTGTATTTTTGTTCTCTTCCCTTTTAGGAGAGAGAGAATTTCACAGGCTCAAAGGTTGGGGCTGAAACTGTGTTGCAGTTACTTAAGGTAATGATGTTTCCCTTTTAAATTAATTTATGTACTTTAAAAAGTGAGCTGAGCAAAAAAATATTAAGTGCATGGATATTATAAAAATCATAATAAAAAATCATAATAATGGTATGCAAGGGGTTGAGAATGCCCAGTGAATGTTCCCCAGACTTCGAAGCTCTCTTCTGGTTTTCACTTGTCATTCAAGGATTTATGGTTTTTTTTTTTTATGTTTGTTTATTTTTTGAGAAAGAGAGAGACAGAGCATGAGTGGGGAAGGGAAAGAGAGAGAGGGAGACACAGAATCCGAAGCAGGCTCCAGGCTCTGAGCTGTCAGCACAGAGCCCAACGTGGGGCTTAAACTCATGGACCAGAGATCATGACCTGAATCAAAATCTGACTCTTAACCGACTGAGCCACCCAGGGGCCCCCATCAATGAAGGGTTTAAATGGCATTTTCCTGAACTGGAGCGCTTTGATACAACAATCGTTTTTGTGAATCCAAGACTTAGTTTTAAAATAGAGAATGGCCGCTGTAGTAACAGCTGGACCCCCATTTACCAGCAGGAGAGCTGAGCCCGTGGGGACAGGCTGCGGGCATCACTGCGCTCCGTGGCTGCAGGGATGGTCACACGTAAATCACCGCCTCCCGCCACGCAGGGCCATCCACCTCCAAGTGCCTATGGAGCAGCTGGTGGAAAGGGGCGGACACTATTCTTCCTTGGCCCAAGCAGCTCAGGTCTCTCGTGTCCCTTCTGTGTTCGGGGGAGGGGAACCTAGCAACAGCCTCATGTGGCTGTTCACAGGCAGCCTGATGTGGGTCCTTAGTAACAGTCATCTGACTACCTACAGGGGCCCAACTCAAAATCAATTTGGAAGCTCTGGTCCTATAGCAAAACTCTTTCTTATTCCTGGTGGCACTCTTTGGGTCCTGCACAGGCTCTGCAAGGTGCTGGCCCCTCACTAGTCCTACACCAACCCTATCACTTTGACCAAGTCACCTAACTTCCGCGAATCGTAGTGACCTTACGTGCCCAATGGGTAGGGAAGTTATTTTTACCGGGCACCTACCAGGAAGCAGTCACTGAGCCTTAGAAAATCCATACTTTTGGGGCACCTGGGTGGCTCAGTCAGCTAAGTGTCCGACTTCGGCTCAGGTCATGATCTCATGGTTTGTGAGTTTGAGCCCTGCATCAGGCTCTGTGCCAACAGCTCGGAGCCTGGAGCCTGCTTTGGATTCTGTGTGTGTGTCTCTCTCTCTGCCCCTCCCTGCTCATGCTCTGTCTCTCTGTCTCTCAAAAATAAATCAATGTTAAACAAAATTAAAAACAAATAAAATCCATACTTTATAGGGCTGCTGGAAAGATCCGGTGAGATGTTATACGGAATATAGCGATTCTCTGGAGGTGTTTATGGTGAAGAGACCCAGCCAGGTTCCCGTCGCTTGCAAAAATGATTAAGCAAACTTAACTGTCACTGCAGAAACCCCAGAGATACAAAAAGCAAACTTGTAAAGATTTGACAGCCACTGCAGTGGCTGGAGTGATCTGGACCTGCAAAGAAACTCATCTGAGGACCACGGGAACATCATTTTAGACACTAGAAGCCTGAGTGTACGTAGATAAGGCCTAAGGACCCTCAAAGCTGGTATGGCAGATACATTCCTAAAACCTGGCTCCCCCTGGGTCCTCAGCCCTGGTGGCACATCAGATTTATGGGTGGAGGGGGGAGGGAGCTTTAAAAAATAATGATTCTGGGAGTCTGGGTGGCTCAGTCGGTTTAGCATCCAACTTCACCTCAGGTCATGATCTCACGGTTCGTGGGTTCGATTCCCACGTTGGGCTCTGTGCTGACAGCTCGGAGCCTGGAACTTGCTTCAAATTCTGTGTCTCCCTCTCTCTGCCCCTCCCCTGCTTACTCTGTGTCTCTCTCAAAAATAATAACATTAAACAATGTTTTAAAAGTGATGCCTGTGTCTCACCTCTCAGCAATTAAAGCAGATACTCAAGAATAATCTTTTAAAAAAGCTTTCCTAATTATTTTAATGTAAAGCCAGGATGAGAATCACTGCACTAGAATATACAGCCTGTATTTCAAGAGGAGAATAGGGTTGTGGGTCCCTAATTCTGTCAGGTACAGATGGGACATGATGTTCAGGTGTTTTTCCTTCTTTCCTGTGCTGTGACACAGATTATCCTAGATGCTCGAGAGAAGTCTCATAGGCCCTCCCCGCCACTCTGCCACATGGGACGGTCATGCTGTTTGCACAAAGAAGGGAACTCAGAACTATTTAAGAGCTTTAGGAGATTATACAGCCAGTCGTGGCTCGGCTGGGATCCAAACCCAGTTCTTCTGGGTCCCAACACCTGTTCTTTCTGCATGAAGAAACGGAAGAAAGATCAAATCCGCTTTTTCTCCACACTGAGCAACCTCATCACCTCTGATATTTTATTCATCCTATTTTCTATCTCTCTGCTTCTCTGAGTTTTGACCAGTTCCTAAACCCATTAGACTATTTGCTCAGTAGTTTCAGGGATGACATTTTTATGTTCCCAATTCTGATGATACCGCCTCATGGGTTTAATGGTCTATTTTTGTTGTTGCCTTCCTGCCTCTTGTGTTTTTGAAAATAGATATCAAGACAGAGAAAATCTGGGGACTCCCAGTCTGGCTAGGGGCCCCTGGAAACTGCAGAAGGAAATATATGTTTATCAGACATGTACTATGAGCCCAGCCTTGTGCTCAAAACTACATACAGTGAAATGAGTTAGTCCCTACCTTTTGGGTGGAACAGACTTATATCCAAATAGTTATTATACGGTGTGGCGAGGGCACAACAGGACATGGCTCAAGGTAATAAGAGTGCAGTCGCTGTTGGTCACAAACATGTGCGGGGTGGGCACTGTGGAGGCGCTTGGCACGAATCACGTGTAATTCTCACATTAGCCCATGATGTGGGTGCCCTTGACCGCTACGGACAGCTGGGGCTGGGCGGAGGCTAGTGCTTGCCTTAAAGCAGTGTCTCAGCCTATGCACTGCTGACCTTTCAGGGGTTATTAGTTTCTTTGTTGGGGGTGGGGGCTGTCCTGTACACTGTGGGGTGTTTAGCGGCATCCCTGGGCTCTACCCACCAGGAGCGTGCCCACCGCCCAACTAGTCACAACACAAAATGTCTCTGGGCACTGCTGGTTCCCCTGGGGGCAAAGTCGCCTCTAGTTGAGAAGCACTGTTCCAACTCTGCTGGTTGGGAAGAAGGAAGACCTGAATTTCCACGGGGGCAGTTGGAATGGACCCCGGAGGGCTTGTGTCTCTCCCCTCACTGCTAGGTGGGCAGAGAAGCCGACAGAGGAGGGGAGATTGCATGGGGGGGTGGGGAGGGGTTGTTGCATGGAGAACGGATGGTAGCAGGAAGCTGCAAAGAATGAACCGATGGAGACACGTCCACCAGAAAAATAAGGCGGAAATGGGAATTTTAGGTTCTTGAACGTTCCCCATCAGAACCACTGACGACTCGATTTTTCCACAGAAGCCCAACATGTACCTGATTTTGAATTTTTGTATCTATGAAGATTGCTTACTGACTAATGCATCGTGCCCCAACCTGTTGATTCAAGCTTGGAATAAGGAAGCATCACTCATTCCATGCAGGAACAAGAGAGAAATGCTAATCTTGTTCTGACGTCTAAAATGAGGCAATTTTGGAAATTCAGAGTCTCTTGAAGGGAAAAGAAATGTCCATTCACAGTTGCTACATTTTGTGATTGTTGTATTTTTAATTATTTGTCCTAACGGCTGTAATGTTTTTGACAAGTTGGTACCATTCCTTCAGCCTCGGTGGTGAGAAGCTGGGGGCCAGCAATGGTCTGCAGGCAGTCTGAACCCCTCTTTGCTTTTTACATAAAAAGGGCTGATTCTGTTCTGGCACTTAACATTTTCTTTAATAACTAGTTCAGGTCTCAAGTGAGCCTTTGTTTCAATAAGTCATTTCATTGCAAAGAAGATGTATTTTCTGGGACTGAATGGGAATTCAGGTTTCTAAGGTTCTTTTCCCTCAGGGCGTCATTGGCAACTCCAGGCACAGGAGCGGTAGCCTTTCTGCAGGGGTGGCCGGATCCCCTTGGCGCCCTCTCCTACCCACCAGCAACAATATCAGACTGTCACCTGGGTCCTCTCTGGACGTCAGGAAAGGTGTGCCTCTGAGGGAGCGGTGACCAGCTGCTCTCTGGCTGGGGCGGCAAGGGCTGGCACTTCTTCGGAAGAGTGACAGGTGGCCTGAGGGAAGAGTCACAGTGACAGTGTGAGCAGGTTTGCCGCACAGGTGGCTCTTCAGACAGCAACTGCCCTTTGAGTCCCCAGCGTTGGCCCGGAAGTCAGTTTTGGGGGGCTGGCCACCTTACAGGGCAGCCTGCCCCATTTCGGGGAGCCTCAGTTGTCAGAATATTGAAGTCATTCTCCTAATGAGCCTAAAGCTCCCCCCACTACAATGTGCTCTTTGGTCTGGCTCTGTTTCCCGAAGGGTCGGTGTAATCTTCTGCAGGGTGTCACAGGTTTCTCAACAGGCCACTTGTCTGAGTTCTAGAGAGACGGGAAGTCGTGAGCCCTCAAAATGCCCCAAAGAAATAGGAACACATCTGAAAGCCAGTGAATGGCTCACTCGCTCATTTACAAGGCATATAGGGCGCTGTTGGTAGAGGCTGGAGATGTAGAGAGGAGAGACCCTGTCTTTGGCTCAAGACACGTCCCAGTAGGGTGGCAGAGAGAGAAGCCACAAGAGGTGACCAGCAAGGGTAGTACGCTCTGTGTCCTCCTGGGGCCCATGTGGGACAGTGGAGAGGCCGACTCACTGGAGCCTGGGAAGTCAAGGCTCCTGCTCTCACCTTCGTGTGTATGAATGATACAATCATAGTTGTATTTCTACATATACTATGTAAAAAATGCACATACATGCAGAAATATACGTCACATCCTGTGATTTCCGCACTAGGAGGAGAGGAGGCATAGAGAAGCAGTGGGCCCACCAAGAGCCGACGTGGCCGCGCATGGAATAGATTTCTGTGAGCGGGCAGACCATTACACGGATGAGTGAAGGCTCGCTCAGGCCAGCTCACATTCGTTTTTCCATGCCACCTGTTTGTGTTGCCCTTTTTTGGATTCTAGAGCTTTTCAAATTCTGGAACTAATCATTTAAGTGCCTAGCAAAATAAAATGTCTATGCCGAGGGTCTTACCAAGGAGGCGGTAAAGGAGTCTGCAAAGAAAAGAGAATCAGAAATTAAATTTATTTTTCGTCAAGCAGAACTAATGGTTAACCGTTTTGGGGGTTTGGAAACAGAAGTTAACTCCCAACTTTAACAGAAGTTAAATCCCAAGCTAACTTCTGGGTTTTATTTTTCAAGTGGTGGCTAAGCCTTTACGATGTCCTGTCCTACTGAACTATAGAGTGAGTAACAATCACATTTTAATGATTTCTCTTACCTTGCTTCCCTTTGCGGGTCGACCTCCTAAAACAAAAGAGGGAGAGCAGTGAGTTTGAGGAAACGCCTTCAAGCTTGCTTTAGGTGGAAATCATTCCCACTTGAAGAATCTTGATAAAGTCAATTAGGGTTTGTTTGGATCTTATTAGGCACCAGCCCCATGCTAAATACTTTAGTTCGTGATCTCATTCAATCCTTGCCTCTGTTCTAGAACTGGAAAGACAGAGCCATGGGGAAGTTACCCTCTAGTCAACCCCGTAAATGGTAGACTACACTGCATGCGACATGACTCACAAGGCCCCCTCCTAACCACTAACTCCTTTTTTATTTTTTGAGAGAGACAGAGAGGGAGAGGGAGAGACAGATTGGGAGAGAGGGAGAGAGAATCCCACTCAGGCTATGCGCTGTCAGAGCAGAGAGACTGACACAGGGCTGGAACTCATGAACCTCGAGATCATGACCTGAATTGAAATCAAGAGTCGGATGCTTAACTGACTGAGCCACGCAGGCACCCCTTATCTACTAATTCTTGATTAGAATTAATAGTCTTAGGGGGCGCGTGGATGGTTAAGTGTCCCACTTCAGCTCACTGTCCGTGGGTTCAAGCCCCACATGGGGCTCTGTGTGGACAGCGGGAGCCTGGTGCCTGCTTTGGATTCTGTGTCTCTCTCTCTGCCCCGTCCCCATGCTTGCCTTCTCTCTCTCTCTTGAAAATAAATATTTTAAAAAGAATTAACATTCTCATATATCTATCTAGTTATTTTATTATTTCAAATGCCTGCCTAACACCTTCATTGGACATTTCTGAGCAGAGGAAAATAGTATAGAACTTTCCAGATGGAAAGATTTCCTAAAACTCCCAAATCTGACTTTTATTGTAGACAACAGTAAGCACAAACCAGGTAGGGCAGCTGCTCAAGGCCACCCCAGCCTAGGGAAGCCTGAATGACACCGAGAAAGGCTTTTCCTGACTTCAGGCAGTTTTCATTCCACGACACAATTCAAGTCCAGGAGACTCAGCCAGCGCCTGCCACTCCGAGCTCAGCGTGGAACCAGGCACCGGGGCTAAAAAAGACAGCATGGCCCTTCCCTTGAAGGTGTGTATGCCTGTCCTGCTCACAGACGGAGGTCTAGGTTCTGGGGATGTGAGGCCCTGTCCCTGTCACCAGAGCCTTTATACTTAAGAGGGCGGGTGTGGATGGAACATACTGTCAGGGGCGCCTGGGTGGCTCAGTTGGTTAAAAAACTGACTGTGTTTTTTTTTAAAGTTTATTTATTATGAGAGAGAGAGTGAAAGGGCGGGAGGGGCAGAGAAAGAGGGAGAGAGAGAACCCCGAGCAGGCTCCACACCGTCCGCGGGAGGGTGACGCGGGGTGCATCTCTGAAACCACGCGATCAGGACCCGAGCCAAGTCTGACCCCCAACCTGCCGAGCCACCCGGACGCCCCCAGCGGCTGACTCCCGGTTCTGGCTCCGTCGCGATCTCAGGGTTCCTGGGCTCGAGCCCCGTGTCGGTTCCTGCTGACAGCGTGGCGCCTGCTTGGGATTTTGTCTCCCCTTCTCTCTCTGCCCCTCCCCCACTCCCGCTCTTTCTCTCTCTCAAAATAAATAACCTTAAGAATAAAAATAAAACAGTCTTAAAAATGGGATAAGGCTCTCAGAGAGGGCATGGCATTCAAGGGACACTGGGAGACTTCGTAAGGCTGGCATGTCCGGAAAAGCCTCCTTAGGAAACCACAGTTTCCTGATCCGTAAACATGGAGGTGACGTCAGAGGTGGCGGTTCAACGGCCGTGGGAGGAGCCGCCGAGAGGGCGTGGCCCGCCTCAGAGGTGACATCATCCTCCGTGGTTCTGGTTCTCACCGAGCTCCAGTCCCTTGTGTGTGAGTCCGTGAGGCTGGACTGGACGAGGGGTTTTGAGCCCGGCTCTGAAGGCGATCCTGGGAATCAGGAGCCGGGAGGGCTGGGGACTGGCTTCTGGTTCCCACGTCCCACGTCACAGGGGCGCCACTGTGACCTCCTTCTAGATTTCTTTAGGGGGAAGGTCCAGCCGGCCCCCAAGACCACAGCACAACAAATCCTCCTCTGGATGATTTCGAGGGCCCTTCCGGGTGTAAAATAATCAGTTAATTGAGCAAAATTACCATTCTTTGTATTTTATTTTTATTTTGGGGAAATACTTTTTAAACAGACTAGATTTCTCTGCACAAATTCAAACACGAATGGCAAACAGAGATCATAGATGTTCTTGGCGTCGTAAAAACAAAATAGGATCCGGGACAGACTTCAGCAACAGCAGCAATCTGGTTAATGCTAGATCCTTGGCTATTTCAGTGATATTTCCAAAACAGCGTGGACCACGTGATGTCCTCTTTAGGCACCAAGTCAGAAAATGTATGATTACCTTCCCCTCGCTTTTTTGGGCCTCCAGAGCTCGCTGGTGGCCTGTCCTGCTGCTCTTACTGATGCCTTTCCCTGTGAAGCTGGATGTCGGGTTCCCAAGAGGCCTTCCTTCAACAGCCACCACTATATCTATGGGGGATCAATTCAACTTACTGGGGAAAATGCCAATAAAGGGGAGTATCTGGAATTCAGTAGGAGCATTCCATTTATCCTTTCAGGGATACCCGTCCCATTTGCTTCAGTGTCTGTGCGCTTTGTAACGGACGTCTATCTTCCTCTCATTCAGTGCTGGTTATTGAGCACATAGTATACAGTATACGTCAGGCGTGGATTTATTTCTGATATAATTATCGATGCAGGTATTGGGGAATGTGATGTCAGAACAAAAGCTGCTATTCCCATCTAACGTACACTTCGGTGGCAGAAGGTAGAAAAGAAATAAACACAAGTGTACGGTGACATTGACAGGTGACAGCAAAGTGCTTCAAAGAAGTGTGACAGAGTGACGGGAAAGCAGGGGGTGTGGAGCCCGTGGGAGCATGAAGGGTTCCCCACGTGTCATGCAAAAGAGACAGGGTCTGGGGCGACCTTTGTAAAAACAGATCCCAGAAAGCCTCTCCGGTTAGGTAATGAGGAAACAAACAGAGGCCCGAGGAGAGTAGGAAGCACATCACGTGACTATGCGGGCCAGCGTTTCCCGACCTAGGGAACAGCAAGTGCAAAGGCCCTGCGGTGAGACGAACAAACAGGAAGGTACCGCGTGAGCGGTGATTGCAGAGGTAGGGGAGTGCCCAGATGCCCGGCCATCATGTAGGCTGTGCTTAGAGCTTTGTCTTAAACACGGCGCATCTATTCATTACACTGCGCATGTGTCCTGTGTCTTCTTATAACACCACATTTCCTCTGGCATCCCTCAGTTTAGCCCCCTCACTTCAAAATTTTGTATATGATATCATCAGTGACAGCAGCGGAGATCTTGGCCATATCAAATACGCCTATTAGTAATCATTTACACGATCGAGCTTCTCTCGTTTGTGCTTAGATAACTGGATTCCTACAGACCAGCAGGGGAGAGTGAATTTCAGGTGGGAACCCAGCATCTAATTGACAAAGCACTATGTCACCCGGTGATGCGGCTTTGATGATAATTCACAAAATCCACCAGCTTTTATTGAGGGGGTTGTTTAATAAAGTGACAACAACTCAGGTATTTGGGATAAGGTGAGATGTGGGAGCTGAGTTTCTGGAGTTTGAATATTGATCCTACTCCTTACTATGTGCAGGATCACAGCCGGTGCTCAATAAATGTTTATGAAACAAGCAAATGGACTGAGGCACAGCCAAGCTTTCTCATCTGGAAAAGTGAGAAATGGTCCCTCACACTTCACTGAGACCTGTGTGTGGAATCAATGGGGTGATGCGCTTCAAGCATGTGGCTCTTAATGCATACCCAGTTACAAGCGTTATTGTGTAATGGAAAATCAGAGGGGACATAGCAGTTGACTCTCCTAATGAAGTACACGAATGTTCTCCAGTGCTGGGAAAGGCTCTATCTGATCCCCAAGAAGACACAGTTCTCTCCACGGTCCTTCCCTTGAAGTTCAGTGCAGTGGGTGTCGCTGGGAGGAGGCTGGAGCGCTCGCCATCTGGTGGCCATATGTGTCACTAGCGCCATCTGCCCAGAGTGTGTCCTCGTTTGCTCTTCCATCTGCACCGAGATAGATTTCACTTCCGCTGCACACTCATGGTTGCATCGGAGGTAACGTGGCGAGCTGAGCACAGCATGGCTGTAGAATCTGATGGACTGGGTTTGACTATTACCCCAGTAACTTATTAGGAGAAATCAGGAAGAAATTGTCAGCCTTGCAGGGTTCTGTGAAATTAAAGTGAAGCATCCTGGAGAGGGAAAATAAACCACAGGGCCCTTGGGGTGCCTCGGGGCAGGTCATATCAGCTTATGAGAGCTCGTGGCTAAATGCCCAGGAATTCTGCAACGCAGTTGTTACACACGGCCATTATTAAGTTATATCAGAGACTGCCAAGCTGCCTCCCCAGGGGCTGTGCCACTGTGCACATTCAGCAGCAATTGACGACGATTCCTGGTGCCCCACGTCTTCGTCAGTATTTGGTGCTGTCCGTGTTCTGGGTTTGGGACACGCCTGCAGTATAGTGGAGAGTACACATCCTTGTCTTCACTTGTGTTCCCCTGATGAGGTGTGATGTGCAACCTCTTTCCCTATGCTTATTGGCCAACTATATATCTTCTTTGGTGACATGGCTGTTGAAGTATGCGGCCCATTTTTAAAAAATTTATTTTTGAGAGAGAGAGCGAGAGAGAGCGCACGAGCAGGGGAGGGTCAGAGAGAGAGACACACACAGAATCCGAAGACATACTCCAGGCTCTGAACTGTCAGCACAGAGCCCGATGCGGGGCTCAAACCTACAAACCGTGAGATCATGACCTGAGCTGAAGTGGGACGCTTAACTGACTCAGTGTGGCCCATTTTTTAAATGGGACTGTTGGTTTTCTTTTTTGTTGAGTTTCATGAGCTCTTTGTATATTTTGGACCACAGTCCTTTACCAGAGGAGTCTTTTTCAGATGTCTTCTGTCAGTCTGTGACTTGTCTTCTTCTTCTCTTGATATTGTCTTTCCTAGAGCAGAAGTTTGTAATTTTCAGGAAGTCCAGCTCATCAATGATTTCCTTCACGGGTCACACCTTTGGCGGTATACCTAGAAAAGTGTCACTATACAGGTTTTCTCTGTGTTATCTTCTAGGAAGCTTATAGTTTTGATTATTTTGTTTATTTATTTTTGAGAGAAAGAGAGAATGAGTGAGAGAGCACAGGAGTGGGGGAGGGGCAGAGAGCAAGAGGAGACAGAGGATCTGAAACAGGCTCTGTGATGACTGCAGCGAACCTGATACGGGGCTCCAACTCATGAACCGGGAGATCACGACCTGAGCTGCAGTCAGACACTCAGCCGACTGAGCCACCCAGGCTCCCCTATAGTTTTGATTTTTAATTTAGGTCTCTGATCCGTTTTGAGTTACTTTTTGTAAAGGGTGTGAGATCAGTGTTTAGATGATCATGAGGAGGAGGAGGAGGATTTTACATGACGATGTCCAAGTGGTCCAGCACCATTTGCTGGAAAGACCATCTTTGCTCCATCGGGTTGCGTCTGCTGCCTTGTCAGAGACCAGCTGATGATATGTGGGTCACTTACTGGGCTCGCCATCCTGTTCCACTGATCCATTTGTCTGTTCCTTCACCAATGCCGCACCGTCCGATGCCTGGAGCTTTACAGTACGTCTGGAAGTAGGATACTGTCCGCCGTCCAAAAACTTGTTCTCAGACATTTTTATTTTTTCAGAGATCTGGTTGTTAGACATTTACCACTGCTTGTGATCTGGTGTTGGTGCCACTACTAATGAGGTGAGGGACTTAATACAATTGTTTGGACTCTCCTCTTCTGTCATTAAACAGGGGAGGGGAAAGGGCGGGGGAACAAAGATATGTAGGATCCAAGAATGACAGAACGGAGCGGCAGCAAACGGCACCTTTGAAATCACTCAGATTGGGTCCTAATCCCTCTTTGCCACGGGCTGAGTGACCTTGGGCAAATTATTCAAAGGCTGTGGGCCTCAGGTTCTATGTCTGTAGAAGGCAGCTCATGAAGCAGAGTTCTTGGATGTGGTTAGAATTACCCCTTAGTAATAAAATTATTGCAGGGAGGCATGAAGTTAAGCAAAACCACTGATACGAGAGGGATGCAGCTGTTCAAATAAGACCAGAAAGAATGATTTTTAGGAGCATCTACATCACATGCACTTGAACGTGTATTTTGACAGCTGCATTTTGGGGTGAGCGGTGGATGGGAGTTAGAACATCTTCCCAAAACCAGCCTGGAGAGAGGTCTTCTCTGCTGGCCTGGGTGTCTCAGGGGTTGGAGGGAGGGAGGGCAGGCAGGGCATGTGGGGGACTAAGACTTCAGGGCCTGACGTGGACAGGGGTGGGGGTGGGCTTGTATGTCTCAACAATACCCGTAGATTCACAAAATGCTAGAGACCATTGTGTTGTGCTATAGTTCTACAGACGGGATATTAAGGCCCAGGGAGGAACTAGCATTTGCTTAGATTTAGAAGCAGAGAGAACTGGGGCCAGAAGCAAGGTCCAGGCCTCTTGACTTGCCGCTTCATATGCCCCCACCTGGCGGGAGCGTGTAACTGAGGGCCGCAGGCTTCTCTCTAGGTGGTCCAGTGACACCTGGCAATGCTGATCTAATGCTCTATTAAAATGGGCTACATTTTAGACTTAATTTAGTAAATATTGACTATGCGTCCACCATGTGCCAGCACGGTGCTATAAGTTTGCTGTAGGGAAAACATTTAATAAACTTTGGTCCCTGTGATTGAGGAGACTAGCTTGTTTTTATGTTCATCTACAATATTTACTTTGGAGGCTAAACACTAGACTGGATGGAACATGAAATGGTTTTAGCCTAGAGTCAGGAAGACACCTGGGGAGAAAGGCAGGTCAGAGGGAACCCAGAACCCTGCGAATCT
Source organism: Helogale parvula (assembly GCA_004023845.1). Lineage (NCBI taxonomy): Eukaryota > Metazoa > Chordata > Mammalia > Carnivora > Herpestidae > Helogale > Helogale parvula. Next base: position 85,075 of record PJEM01004289.1, on the reverse strand, counting down.
GCTCGGGTCAATAACCTTTTGTGGCGGGTCCACCATGTGTCAATGACTATGCTCTGTGTTTTCCCTGGTTCTCAGCTTTCAGACAGATGTCTTAGGATGTAGCTGGCATTTCCTCCATTTTATAGAAATGGGGACGGACATGGAGAGGTTACGTTCCTCGGAGTTTCCTTGTTTGAAAACGCCGGTGTTAGGATGTGAATCCAGGGGTCCGTGTCCCCAGGTCCCACACTTATGCAACCATGTTTTAGCTACTTCTGAGCATCAAAAATCTTATTTAGTTTCCCCTGAGGTCACTCTCTTCCACTCAGTCCAATGTCCCTTGCTCCCGGGAGGCAGGATTCTTCCCGCGGGCAGAATTAAGTCTGTACTCTGTTGAGTTCCCAGAACACTTGGTGTTGGCTGGACCAGACTGTTGGGCTCCTCAGGGTCCAAGGTCTTACGTTCCAGTGCCCCGGAACAAGTAATTTTAAACAAAGTGACCCTGTACTGTAGCAGTTTACACACAGTGTTGTGACTCCCTTGTTTTTCATGCCTTTATTTGTGGCTACCTTATATTTCTCTTCAGAAAACCGTACACGTGAAAACAAGCAGTTATCAGGTGTCCTTCCTTTCCTCTGAGCCTTGTTATTTTCCGCGTGATGGCAGATAAAATACTTTCCTGTAGTCTCATTACTGAGGAACTTTTATAAAATTTATAACATTTATAACAAATTTATAACATCGACTGTGACCTGAGTATTGAATCAATCAGTGCTTCTGTTGCTTTTGATCCATGGCTTGTGTCTGAAATACGTTTAAATCTAAAATGATAGGAGAATAATCTTAAATTTATTTTTGATCATCTCTCTGGCCTAAGGCTTGTTATTTTGTTAAAAATACGATCTACAGGACGCCAAATTCCAGAATTTTTGCCGTGGTTTGTGTTGCCGTGTTATGCCACTAGGGGGCAGTATCGCCTATCAATTCATGTCCGGCACTAAACCTTGCAGAGTTTGGATGAGTGAGCTAAAAGCGAACAGGAAGGCGAGTTTGCAGAATGGGTTTTAGATACTAGCAAATACAGCAAAATCCTGGAAACATCGCCCGCCATACTTGACAAAACCCTGGGCTCCGGTCTAGGCTCTGACCTCTGTGACCTTGAGCAAGCCACTGCTTTTGCTAGACTACTTTGTCCAAGGTTAGGGGGTTGACATATGAGGACTTTAAGACACAGAACAAACAAACATAAGGGAAAGGAAGCAAAAATAACATAAAAACAGGGAGGGGGACAAAACATAAGAGACTCTTAAATATGGAGAACAGAGGGTTGCTGGAGGGGTTGGGGGAGGGGGATGGGCTAAATGGGTGAGGGGCATTAAGGAATCTACTCCTGAAATCATTGTTCTCCTATATACTAACTAAAAAAAGAAGATTATTTCAAAACTAAATATATATTTATATATAATATATATTTATGTATTCTTCTCTTTCATATAAAAGAGAGAATTCCTTAGTGAGTCACTTAAAAGAAGATATAAACCATTCTGATTTATCATCATTTGGAAGATATTATTGGATAGTGAAGTTTTTAATTTTTTCTGATGTTTTATAGTGCACATGTACAGAGTCTGTAATTACAAAGTGATTCATTAAAAATAAATAATGGATTTAAAAAAATAAAATTAGGGAGCTGAGGGGTGCCCGGGGGGCTCAGTCGGTTAAGTGTCTGACTTCGGCTCAGGTCATGATCTCACAGTCTGTGGGTTCAAGCCTCACGTCGGGCTCTGTGCTGACAGCTCAGAGCCAGGAACCTGCTTCAGATTTTGTGTCTCCCTCTTTCTCTGCCCCTCCCCTGTTCACACTCTGTCTCTCTCTCTCTCTCAAAAAAATAAACATTAATAAATTCTTGTTTTGAAAAATAAAAATAAAAATAAATGAGATTAACTGTAAACTCATCTCGGATTCTGATTTCGTTGGCATTCAGATTCCTTTAAAAACAAGCAAGTTGGGCACCTGGGTGGCTCAGTCAGTTAAGGGTCCGACTTCAGCTCAGGTCATGATCTCAGGGTTCCTGAGTTTGAGCCCTGCGTCGGGCTCTGTGCTGACAGCTCAGAGCCTGGAGCCTGCTTCAGATTCTGTGTCTCCCTCTCTCTCTCTGCCCCTTCCCTGCTCACACTCTGTATCTCTCTCTCTCAAAAATAAAAATAAACATTGAAAATTAAAAAGAAATAAAAGCAAATGAGAAGAAAGGTCTTCCGATGGCGTTATGTGGAATTCTAGTTTCCTTCTTTTCAACCAAACTCATGTTTACGGATGCACAAGTGCAGTCACCTGTGAATAATTCTCTTTCTTTTCTTGGATGGTTTGTTGTATTTCGTTATAAATTCATTCTTGCATATGGTATGCTTGTCACCTCAAAGGAAATTGGTTTACAGTCTGTGCTTGGTTCACATCTGAGGCAAGAGGAATTCACTTTAATGTCCTTTATTCCCGGCATTAAGAAGCGGAACCGCAGTACCTTTGAACATTACAGCTATCCTGCTCAGAAAAGAAGATGTTTTTTTCTGGATTTGTGGTGAGTGCTAATGGTTTGTCAGAAACAAGCTATCCTACTATATACTCTAAGAGACTTTGCCCCCAAATAAACTTTTACCCACTTTTAGGAATAAGAAAAAAAATTCCAAGCTTCAGGGAAGATAAGGTCTTGAAATCTGACAGTTTCCAAATAATGTCAGAACGCGAATGCAAGAAAAATGACATGAAATGTACATTAACATAAATCTATAACTGCTCGACTTGATGAAAAATATCACCATAAAATTCCGTCATTGCTGAACCACCCGATACGTTTTTCTATGACATTTTTGTGAGAATGAATAAATTATCTGAGAATGTGTTTGCATCAAAAATACAGAATTCTGTAATAAACACATAAATCATTCAAGCATTCTCCAGCAAGGTGTCTGATCCTAAAAATGGGGGTATTCACATTAATTTCATCCCTTTGAGCTTCCTGCTCTGTATGGTTCCTTAGAGCTCTGCGTGGGGATGGAGGCCATCACAGGGAGGTGAAGGAAGGGAATAACTCTACTTGGAGAATTTTTCCACGGAATCTCCCCCTTCTCCCTGTGTGCCTCATGTCTGGGAGCTCTGCTTTCCCTGGTGTCCTGTATGTAATAACGTGGGGTCTCCTTTTCAAAAATCATCCTATTTTTGCAGCCACGGTCCCCATGGGTCAGCTTACTTTCCCTATAAAATTGACAACACCGGCAGAATTCTGAATGTCATGTCCTTATTGCATTTTCTTAGAAATTAGTTTGCATTTCTATTATGGGCAATTAATATCACGTAGAGAGGCATGACCCCCTTTTAGCTTAGACTACCAGAAAGCTAAGAGGCAAGCCAGTGGTTTAATTTTAATAGAATGTACTAATAGGTACCTGAGGATCCTGAATTTTATCTTTTTTTAAATGTTTATTTATTTTTGAGAGAGAGCGCTCTGCGCTCGAGGTGGGAGGCACAGAGAGAGAGGGAAGCGGACAGAGGTCTGAAGCCAGCTCTGTGCTGATGACAGAGAGCCCGATGAGGGGCTAGAATCCACGAACCATGAGATCATGACCTGAGCCAGAGTTGTACGCTCAACCAATTGGGCCATCCAGGAGCCTCCTGAATTTTGTCTTTACCCTAGCATTATAGTCTACCTAGATTTCCCCCCAGGATTTTATTTTTATTTAATTCTATTTTACTATGTAAGTTTTTGTTAATTACCCCAGTATCTTTGTGAGCTCAGGCCAAGTATAAACATATGCATGGATAGTTGCAATACCGTGATTTCTAAAAAATGGTTTATTTTGACAGAGAGAAAGAGAGCACATGTGCAAGTTCTGGGGAGGGTCAGAGACAGAGAGGGAGAGAGAGAATCCCAAGCATACTTCAAACTGTCACCAATGCAGAACTCCATGTCACAAACTATGAGATCTTGACATGAGCCAAAATCAAGAGTCAGATGCTTAGCCGACTGAGCCACCCATGCATCCCGTGGTATTATGATATTATCATAAGAAATATATATTTGGTCCTTGTCCCCAGAACTCTGGCACAGAGCTCAGAAATTCCTTGGAACTTCCTAAGTGATGAGAACTATAATAAGGTGTCTTTCCTTAGGTCAAGGAGGTGACTTTCGGACTGCCCCTGAGGATGGTTGTGGGGGTAGCACACCATGTGACTAGAGGGTTGGAATGTTCAGTACCTCCCACACTCACCTCAAGGAGGGGGGAGGGGCTCGAGACTGAGTTCACTCACCAACACCTGCCTAGTTATTGGTCAATCATGCCAATTTCATGAAGCCTCCATAAAAAAACCAGAAAGGTCGGGGTTCGGAGAACTTTTGGGTTGGAGACAAAGGAAGCCGGGAAGCACCACACGCCCTTCCACGAGCCTTATCCTGTGACTCTCTCCCACCTGGCCACCGCTAACTTATATCCCTTTATTACAGACTGCAATCTACTGAGTCAAATGTTGCTCTGAGTTCTGTGAGCCTCTCTAGCAAATTAAGGGACCCTAAGAAGGGAGGGGTCATTGGAACCCCCAATCTATTGCTGGTCTGTCAGAAGCACAGGTGACCATCTGGACTTGTGCCTGGTGTCTGAAGTGGGGGCGGTCTTGCAGGATGGAGCCCTCAGCTTGTGAAATCTGATGCTGCGTCTGGGTAGACAGTATCTGAATTGAGTCAGAGACCCCGTTGATGCCTGAGAACCACGTGAGGTATGGGGAGAAACGCTCCCCCACAATTCACATGTTGGATTCAAAGCAATAGGCAAAGAGACGTGATGATATTTGGAATAATGGCCTAAGAAGGTTCTGCCATCAAAGAAGTGAAGTTGGATGTCTATAGTGAACTGTGTAACAAAGAAAGGAGTTTTGAGGCTCATTTTTTGTCTGCTCTCTATCTAGGACTCACTTCTCAATGAACGCCCCTGAAGCTTCTAGAAGGGTGTGGACATTTGTGTATCAGATGATTATGGTCTGATCTGGGATCCCTGTGCGCTCTGGTCCCTTTCTCTGTCAAGAGGTGAGAAAATACTTTGTCCACATAACTCGCCTGCTGTTTCTAGGGACTGAAATACATCAGTTTAAGGAGCAGCGCTCTGAATCGAGTGCTGCGCACATTGAGGGCCCTGACATGTTTAAGGACTAAAGAGGCACTGAGATGGAAGCTTCTGCACTTTGTGGGACTCTGGGACTGGTAGGGGTCTGTCCGGCTGTGCGGGATGGAGGGGAAAGAAGGACGAGGGAACAGGCATTGGTTTCCCGCCTCTGCTAATGCCACTTAATCGGATACTTATAAAACCTCTGCCCACTTCACCTTTTAAAGAAGAGAGTAAGACCCAGAAAGGTCAGGTGACTTACTTAAGGCCACACAGCAAGGGTGTGGCAGAGCCTGCGTCTTTGCTATGCTGGCTGCTCCGTTCCCCATGCTTCTTCTTGTGGGTATTTTCTCCGTGCTCTTCCACCCTCTCCCTTCTCCATCCTGCTCCACCTCACTCTCCGTCCCTGGGGACCAGCCGGCATTGGTCACATGGTGGCTGCCCTGTTCTTGCTTTCTGACTGGGTTCAGCCCTCGGAAAGCCCCCACAGGAATTCAGAGGCGGGCTGGAGAGGGAGCTGGGCACGTGTTCCCTTGAATTCCCTCCCATGAGGCTCACTTGGGCTGGTGGTGTCCCTCAACTAATGGTCACTGCTCCTCTCAAGGTGGCATTCTTCTTCTGGTTTTCTCTAACTGTCCCCTCGTCCCTTTGGGCCTGAGTGTGTGACAAGGCCACTGCTGTTGGCCCCAGTCCCCACGCCATGCCTCTACCCCATGCAGCTCAGTAAATGGTGCCTTTGTAAATAAACTTACTTAAATTGTTCTCATTTGGGTGTGCCATCTGTTTCCTGTTGGGACCCTAACTGTTATACCTTCCCATTAAAAAAACTATGATGTTAATAATACGTTATAGCATATAGTATTAGACACATAAAAGATGAATTCGGTGCGTTTCAAGTACTGGGAAGCGTAAATCACGGAATTGTCATCTTTCCCAATTGGACATTGTGAGAGAAGACGGAGGCACAGGAAAATGATGAGAGAAGCTATAATGTGTCTGATCCAATTAAATGTCTTTGGCTGTCCTCCATGTGTGCTTCCAGCACTACTGAAATTGATTATTTCCTTTCAGCTTCTTACCTGTATCTTCATCTCCAAATTGAGTTGCTTTGCCTAAAGCTTTAAAGTCTGTTTTCATATGAATTAATCAACGTTTTAAAATTAGATTTCTATCTTGTGATTTTACTGGGGATATGCCTGGAGAAATAACTTAGTTATATATTTAATGCAACCCATATGTTTCAAGGCAATTTCTTTCTGAGATCGCACAACCACGGAATATGAATTCTCACAATCAATTTCTTCATCAATAAGGTAAGGCGATAAAAAGCTGTAAGATGGGTGAGCGTCTTTATGAAATTAGTTATTTATAATCACCTTGTTTAAGATAACCTGTGACCATCAGCAAAATGCAAGAGGAACTTGAAAGCAAAGAAATATACTTGTATTTCAAGCTTTGTGACTTGACTTTACCTTTGGCAGGTTGGCTTCTGGAATCCTTGGAAATGTGTTTGTTCACCTGTGGAAGGCATCATACATGGCAGTGTTATCTCTAACGTTGTCACTACGATACCATCTAATGTGTTGCCATATGTGTATGGCTAGACTCCCAAGGGTCAAGGCATAAGTTCCTGGATTCATGATTCTTAGAGATCACCGTATGTGTAGAGTTCTGCATGTAACTCAGTGTAAATATGTGTACCACTGTGCCAGTGACCAGTGTAATGGCCTCAGGTGGTATCTGGCATAAAAATACTTGGTTTTGAGATCCAATCCTGCCTCTTATTGCTGTGAAGCTATGGAAAGGCATTAGTCATATTATAAGCTTTAGATTTTTAATAGTTTTAATAGGGAAAATAGTCAATTCAGATCCTTGAGTTATTATGAAGACAGATATCTATGATTAAGGATATGAAAGGGATCAAGCAAGCAGATGAGAGTGTGGCTTCGTGTGGAGGTCCATATTTGGATTTCGTTTTCATCATGTGCTGGTTACAAGGACATAGCAAGTCACTTGGCCTTCTGAGCCTCAGTTTCCCCATCTGTGACAGTAAGGCAACGAAAGTACTGACACCAGATGATGATGGGACACACCAGAACAGAAAATAGCACCAATAAAGCTTAATACTTGTTAGCTTCTAGAAAATATTTAAGTAGTTGTTAGCTTTCATTATTAACATTATTAAAGGCTTTGGTGAACCATTAAGGGCTCTATAATTGCTGGACATGAGGGTAGGGAAGGAGAAAATGAAGATCATAATATGCCCAGTGTTTTGAAAGCCTTTAAGTCTAGGTCAATAGTGGGGTCTAAGATGGCTAATTTTGTGTGGCAACTTGACAGGGCCACAGGGTGCCCAGATAATTGGTTAAACATGATTTCCGGGTGTGTCTTGAAGGTGTTTTCAGATGAGATTAGTATTTGAGTCAGTAGACTGACGCAGATCGCCCTCCCCGGTGTGGGTGTGCATCAGAGAATCAGCTGGGGCCTGAACAGAATAAAAAGGCAGAGGAAAGGAGAATTTTGCATCTGTACCTGGGTGTTGAGCTGGGATATTGGTGTTTTGCCCTAGACTGGGATTTACGTCATTGGTTCTCTTCGTTCTTGGGCCTTGAACTCAGACTAGAACTTATGCCACTGGCTTTTCTGGAGCTCCAAATTTCAAAATGCAGATAATGGGACTGAGCCTCCATAATCACTACTTTATGTCAAGTCTCTGTCTGTTTGTCTGTCTCTCTCTACCTCTATTTGTCTATCTATCTATCTATCTATCTATCTATATCATCTATCTATTATGTCCTATGTTTCTAGAGGAACCTGACTAATACAAGGTCTTAGTGTTACTTTTTATTGGCACCAGGTTGACGTAGCCAAGGTGGATGGGATGGGGGAAGGATCACTGAATTCCCTGTTACTTCTTACCCTCTGATATTCAATGTCTACTTTTCCTCTATGCAACGCTGAACCACAGTATATGCCTGAAAAGTGTGTGGTTCTTTTGCTGGTCAATGTAGTAAGAGTTGAGTGTCATTTGGATTTTGCTATTGCTGTGGCCTCCTTCACTGTGTCATTTGTCAGCTTCCTGTTTTTCCATGGTTATCCCGTGGAGATTGGGGTGTGGAATGAGTTCCTCAATGTCCTGTTGCACCCTCAGCTTTCAGTCTCCCCTGTGTGCCCGCCCTACAGATGGGCCTCTCAATGCTTTTGCCCACTTGTCATTGCTAGCCAGCTCATGGGAATAGGAGAGGTTCTCTGATGTCTCTGTCTTAGGTGGCTCTGTGTGCTTATGGTCGTAGGGGTGGGCTTTCTCAGTATTCCTTCACTTTCTCCCTTTGGTGGCCAAATTAATTTTGTGTCTTTGGACATTTGGATCCACTTCATCTGAGAAGGTTTCTTTGCCTTGCATCTCCCCCAGCAGTGGGTGCCCTCTGATGGAATTAGTATAAGAGTCCAGGGCCAGGAATATTTTCTGCCCCTCCCTAGGGGCTACTCCCATTTTTATATCAGATAAATATGCATTAGTGCCTACTATAAGCCTGCATCAATGCTAGATTATGAGGGGAAAAGAGGAATAAGAGCTTGGATGCTAAAGGACTCATCCATGCACACCGGTCTGAGTTCACAACATATTATACCACAGATTTCTCAACCTCAGCACCTTTGAGAGTTGGGGCTGGATAATTCCTTGCTGTAGGTAATTCCTGTGTATTCTAGGATGCTTAACAGATCCCTGTTCTCTACCATTAGACGTCAGTAGCATTCCATCTGTCCGGACAACCTACCTGCCCCTGGACACTGCCAGATGTTCCCTAGGGGGCAAAATGGTCCCTGATGAGAACCAGTGATGACCATGCGGTGTGTCAGATACTGCTTTGCATTGCTTCCTCTAGAATTCTCAAAAGCCTCTAGCTGTTGATTCTTTGAACAACGCTCACCTCTGTCTTAGCATCTGACCTTATGTTGGACAAGTTGGAATTGCCAGTTTGGGCCACTGTCTCCCCCATGAGATGTGAGCCTGGCTCATTCCTCATCCACATTGTTGAACACAGTGCTTGGTACACAGCAAGTGCTCAATAGATGGAAAGATGAGCAGCGGCTTAGTGGTTTGAGAGTTGTAGCTAAGAGCTGGCCTCTGTCAGGATTATTAAAGATCTTCTTCCCAGATAGTTTCATCTCAACATAACTGTGCAGAACTAGTAAGAATTAATTCCTGAGAATGAGGCTATAATGAAAAATGTAATCTGCTTCTCATAAAAATGTGATTATTTGAGCAGTGATTATAGAAGTAAAACTCCGTCCTTATCCGAATTGAGGCCAAGTCCTTACTTAATTTATAAGACAACTGCCCCCCTGGCCAAAGTGTGCCGATCTTCCCTCTCCTTTTTCTCACATGATTTCTGTTCACTCGATAAGTGGAGATTATAGTTCCCCTTGTGAAGTGATGTAGCTAAAGGAAGAAATCTGCACTGTAACAGAAAGCTACAAAGATGTGAAGGAAAGACCGACTGAGAAGAATAGAGCCTCAATTCTGGAATAGTTGGTTTAAAAACTCCCACGAGAATTATCTTAAACATTTTTTTTCTTCTCATCAAGGCATACTTACACGGAAAGGGGAATGAATCAGTGATTTTTTTTGGGGGGAAAGGGAAGCTCAGCTTTTTATGTGAACATTCTCTAATCTTTCATAACCAGACCAGAATCTGTGTCTTCAGCCATTGGTCCAGTTGGTCTAAAATTCTTACTGTTTCCTGAATATATTTTGTGCCTGAAGCATCTTCCCTCCTGTCAAACTGCCCCTTTGGGGCTGCTGCAGTCGCAGATTTTGCTGACAGTTACAAATATCGACCTGAGAACTTCGAAGACCAGGCTGAAAAAGGGGTTCCATGTGAACAGAAGTCCAGCCTGGGCCTCTTTGTTTATGAAACTGCTACTCATATTTCAAGATTCACTTCAAAGGATTGAGAGTTCATTTGTGTGTTCATTTTCCTCCATTTAGCCAATATCTCTTGGATCCTCTTACATAAAGGTGCTGTGCTATGTGCTGGGACTAAAATGCTCCCTGTGCCTCACGGAGGTGGTGTCTAGTGACTGACCGCTTCGTGCTGGGCACTGTGCCCTGTATGGATTATCCTCACAGTGATGAGATTTTATGGCTAATATGATAAAGGGTCAGAGAGGGTAAGTAACCGGCTCAAAGAGCTCATGAAAGTTGGAGCTGTTAAAATGGGGCTTGGAATGCTCATCTTGCAAGGGTATTTTAAGGATTAAGTGTCATTCATTCACTTATTCATTCATTCATTTCCATCTCTGCTCAGGAACACCTTCCTTGACTCCCCTTACCCTGCTTTAATTGTTATTCTTCTTTTTTCAAAGCACTATTACTGAACACAGTGCCTCTTATTTGTTTGTTTATTACCAGTCTCCCCCCACCAGGACGTAAGTGTCATGAGCTCAGGACCTTGGTTATTTACCAAGGCACACGGGGGGTTCTCACTGTGCCTGGTCTGTGGCAGACACACAGCACATATTTCTTGAGTGAATTTGTTGAATGAATGATTGAAGTTCAGCTTAGTCCCTGTGTAGAACAGAAATGTTCAATATGTCATCCCGCATCTTGCTCTCCCAAACCCCACTGAATGTGCTCTGGGTAAATGGCATGGCGTGGTAATGTTTGTAGCATCCCTTCCTTATCAATATTAACAGGAGCCCTCAAGTTAAATAGATAGACAATGTGAGCAAACACTGCACAAGGAAGAATGCTCCATAAATATTTGAAAGCATGTTGGCACTCACTAATAAATGTGGTACAAATGAAAAAAACAACAACAGTGAAGTCCCTTTAAAATAGGATTAATAAAGTAATAACCAGTGTTGGTGGGAGTCTTGTGAGGTGCACATTCTCATACAGGGCTTCTGGGAGGGTAGACCGAAACAGTTTTTAAGTAAAGAAATTTCATCATCTGTACCAAAGCCTTTAAAATGTTTTCACTCAATGGTTAAGTAAAACAATTAAAAAATCCCATAACGAGGTATGATATATCTGTAAAGATTAGGCTATTAATGCTTACTTATCACATGGGAAATTATTTTATAACCAGAACTTAATAGGAAAAGGAGAATAGACAGGTATATTCTGCACAGGGACTCTGTTGTGTGAAATATATCTGCCCAGAGAATACGGACATGAAATGTAGCTCAGCGTCATGACCCCTGTAAGCCCAGGGGTGATTCATTTGTATTTTATGCATTTCTGCATTAAGGAAATGAAGCATTAGCAAAAGCATTACTAAAAGTGAAATTCTATGTATGTGTGTTCTTGTTTGTGGTCTCCAAACAGCCTTTTGAAGTAAAGCACAGTAGAGATTTTTATTCTTCTCTAATAGACGAGGTTACGAAGGCGCTCAGAGAGGCTGACTTCCTTCTTACCACTCGGTTTACCAGCTGGCCACATCGAGCCCACAATCTTGGCAAAATGATATGTAATTATCAACAAGATCTGATTTCAAATTCTGCTTCTGGAAAAGAGGGCGAGCACCAGGTGCCATGCCTGTGAAAATTCCTCACCCTGACACCTCGCAGGAAACCTTCACAAGTGCAAGTTCTCCTCCCTTGCGCATTCCCCAGGACCATGATCCCAGCAGGCGTCCCCAGCCAGGTCCCCTGCCCCTCACTGAGTTCCCCTTGCTCATCACCTGGCAAGGTGCCTTGGGAATGAGCGATGGGGATGCTCCTGGCTGGTAGGAAGTGTCCTGCCCACATTTGGTTCACACAGTCAAGTTTTTACTCACTTCTTCCAGCCCCATTCGTGTGTGCCAGTGTTGGCTCTCCATAGGGATGGAGGTCTTGGCATCCAAGGAAAGGGGAGTGTCCATCATGCCCTTGAAATAGCGTGTATCTGTGACAAGAGAAAAATTCAAAGTAATACCCTACGCAGACTCGGCACACTGCAATTTACAAAATACATGCACAGACTTGTTGAATCATAATGACGAAGGCACGAGGCAAGCAGTTCTTCGTCTACTGGGCAGATTAGGAAACTGAAGCCCAAGGCGGAGGATGTGGTCCAGAGTCCAGAGTCTGGAATTGAACACCCTTCCCTCTCTCAGGCCCTGGGAACTCCTGCTCACCCTTTGAGCCCTGTGCTAGATCATGACCTCTGTAAATCTTTCTGGATCCCACCCACCAATACCCACCCTGGTTTCTCTTCTATATTATACACCTAACACAGTCTATCATATAGACTGCCTCTAGACTGTGACCTCCTGAGAATGTGGATCATGCTTTATCTTTGTGTCACTTTATCCATCCTAACACGGTACCTGTACCCCACAGACACTCACTCAATAACTGCTTGTTGAGTGAATGAACAAAGGAGTTTCATCACCATTTCCAAGGTGATTCTTTCCAGAGGGACTTCTGTAGACTCATCTCAGTGGGTCAGACCCTCAGAAATCTCACGTGCTTCCTCTTTTCCCTTAGAGCCCTGTGCTATATCTACAATTCAGAGAGCTTGCTGATGCTGCCCGGTGTGCCCCAGTTAGAAAGACGCAAGGGTGGATGGGAAATTACGTCTTCCTTACTTCTAAAAAGCTTGTGTCTCATGCCATGGCCTGGTGCTATGTATATGCTGGCTACCTGCAAAACGAGTCAACCAAGTTAAAAATGCTTCCTTTTCATGCTGTTCCTCATTATGCAAGCTCTGTGTTAACATTTCCCATGCTGTCCGCAGCTGTGTCTGTCTACCCTCTGCCGTGCTCATCAGTTTTCCCAGGACCCAAAAAGAGCATCATGACAATAACAACTAATAGTAATAGAGCTCTGACTCTGGGCCTCATTCCCCTGGTAAGAACTCGAAAGAACTCTTGGAGCGTAAGTCCTGTTACCATGAATGCTATTTTCAGATAGAGAAAATGATTTTTATCGGCTTGCTCAAGGTCACACAGCTAGGAAGCCATGGAGGCAGGGTTTTCATAGAGTGATTTAATTCAGAATTGGCTTTAATTACTGTGCCGCATTGCGTCGTGGACGTGCGTTCTCAGATTTCAGGCCCCAGATGTTACCTGCATATTCAGATTCCTTTATAGGCCTGGCTGGTAAAATTTTTATCGTTTGCCACGCGTCTGCCACGTGATGCTCAGGGTCTTCATAGTCGCCGTCTCTGTGGTCCGTCGCTCCACTCAGGACTGCTGCAGCAAAGTTCCTTCCCTAAGCAGCGGGGAACATTTGAGAGAGTGAAGAGAAGGTACAGTCACGACAAAAGTTACAGGCTACAGTTCTAGTTAGGGGGGTGGCACAGATCCTCTTAGATGGGATCGAGACGCTTAAAAGGCTGGGTCTGCGGCAGTTAAATTCTTGTGGTGGGCAGAATCCTAAAGCTGTTCTCAATGTTCCCATCCTTGGTTATTCAGTCAAATAGTCTGGGTGCTGGTGTGAAGGGACACGGAGGATGTAATTAGTATGACTAATCAGCTGTCATTAAAATAGGGAGATTACCCTGGAGCACCTGAAGGGCCCAATGTAATCACATGAGCCCTTCCAAGAAGAAAAGGAATCTATTTGCAGATGATATGATCTTGTATATAGAAAATTCAAAGGAACCCACCAAAAAATTATTAGCGCTAATAAACAACTCAGCAAGGCATCAGGATACATGGTCAACACACAAGTTTTAGTTGTATTTCTATGTACTAGTAATGAATTCGAGTCTGACCACCGGGGATGGCAGGACCGCTTGGCAAGAGATGTAATCATCATCGCAGAAATTCTGGATTCTGCACCTGTGTGTTGGGATCTGAATTTCACATTCTGCTGTGTTGCAGCCCGGACATTAATCTCAGTGGTCTTTCGTACAGTAAGATCTCAAAAATAAAGATCAAAAAAAATTAAAAAAATAGTAGTTATGACTGTGACTGCCATATAATAATGGCAATTGGAGAAATTCAGAGATAAGGCAAGGCCATCCGTTCTCCTCTTCAAACCCTTCTAACATTTGTTAAGGACCTTGGACGTGCTAGGCACTTTATGTACCTTGTTTCATTGTATAAGCCCAACAATCCAGGAATGGTTTTATTAAAGTGGAGGAAGGAGGAATTAGAAGCTTGCATTTTATTTATTTATATTTATTTTTTAACGATTTTTTAAAATGTTTATTTTTGAGAGAGAGAGAGAGAGAGAGCGAGCAAACAGGGAAGTGGCAGAGAGAGAGGGAGACACAGAATTCGAAGCAGGATCCAGGCTCTGAGCTATCAGCACAGAGCCTGACAAGAGGCTCAAACTCTCGAACCGCCAGATCATGACCTGAGCGGAAGTCGGATCCTCAACTGACTGAGCGACCCAGGCGCCCCCTAGAGGCTTGCGTTTTGAATTGCAGCTCTCATTATTCCAGTTCTCCACTTGCTTACCAGCCCCAAGCCTCCAAGTGTATGACTTCTGGTGTCACTGCTCTATCAAAGCAGTTTGGTGAAGGCAAAGACGGTGTCCATGATCGGCCTGATTTCCAGGCAAGCAGTAGTGCCGTGAGGACTCATCAGGTCCCGTCTGTAAGGCTTTCTGAGCTCTACTTTGGTTCTAAGAAACTCCTTATTTAATGCAAGGGTACAGAATGCAATTTGGTAAGTCCGTGTTCTCCCCGGGGATGGTGTAAAGATGGAGGTGGGCTCCCTGAAGACTGACAAGTTCAATGTGCCGCCCTCGATTCCCACGGGAGAGCTCCTAAAAGGAAAATGAGGCTTGAGTCCTGCAAGAACTGAGGACCCGGGCAAGTTATGAAGTTATAAGATTCAAGGAGCTCAGGTGCAAGAGACCAGGGACCAGCACAGTGACGTGGGAGCAGGAACAGGATAGAAGTGCAGAGTTTGGTGACCCAAAGGAAAGAGGTTGAGTCCCTGAACTTAGTTCGAGTGGGACTTTTCGCAAGGTTGTGCCCCTAGCAACCAGGCATTACGGCTATGAAACCCCGCCTCCTTGGTCTGGTCTCTTGGGAGGATTGGTCTGCCTGGGGACAGCCTGGACCTAGCATGGAGCCACCCGCTCTTAGATCTAAAGTGTGGGTTCACTTTATGACAGCGGGGAGGTTACTGAAACCCCCTTGCTCACAAGCTCAGTCTGTAAACTGGAGATTTACAAGGGGGCTAAACCTGCATTATTTGGTCGTAGTCAGAGATTTATTGAGTAAAAAGTAGATAAAAGTTCTACTTTGACACCTGCCCATGACAGGAGCTCAGGACACGGTAGATCCCTTCCTTCTAGATGACGTACAGCACTTCAGTAGAGCTGAGTGCCCAGGGCAAAGTAAAGCTGCCTGGAGGGGAACCCCAGGGCGGTTCACAATTGACCTGGCAAAGCGCGGGAAGGTGGCAGAGCTGTTCTCCCTGAGAAGTGTGTACGGAAGTGAGTTCGAACCGGAACAGCTCCGTTAGGGATCTGGCCGATGGACATTTGTTTCAAGGGCACCATTTGCATACTGTTGTGGCAATCACCACAAGTCCGCAGGGCGCAATCTCTTGGGAAACCTTGGACCTGCTGGCAGAATCTGAGACAGGGCCCATCTTTAGTCCAGTCGCCTGGCTAGACTTTGGTCGGGGCAGGGCACAGAGGGACACCAGGAGGGACGGCAACCATCCATGCCAGACCCTGAGAATCTTGCCCCCAGGACCAAATCTTATTTTGGTTTATCTCTTTCCAGAATGAGAAAGAGACAGAAATTTATTTTATTTTATTTTATTTTTAAATGTTTATTTACTTATTTTGAGAGAGAGAGAGAGAGAGAGAGAGAGAGAGAGAGAGAATGTGTGCAAGCAAGGGAGGGGCAAAGAGAGAGGGAGAGAGAGAATCCCAAGCAGGCTCCATGCTTAGCTTGATCTTTCTGGCGATGGGATCATGACCTGAGTCTAAATCAAGAGTCAGATGCTTAACTGACTGAGCTATCCAGGTGCCCCAGAATCATATTTTAAATATAATGAGTTACCTCTATTTATCCACTAATCTGTATACTATCTGTCTACTGCCAATAGCAGGGGATCACTACTAAAAACTCCTATTTTCCGTCCATAAACCTCCAACTTTATAAAATATTTTGTGATCGATTGATATTGTATATGTGTGTGTGTGTGTGTGTGTGTGTGTGTGTGTGTGTGTGTCCTGGGGTGAGGACCCATAGCCTCAATTTGATTCTTAAAGAAGTATATCAAACAGTGAAGAACCAAAGATTTTAATAGGCAGTCTCTCTTTCTTTCTCATCTGTCTCTACCTATTCCATAGATTCTATCTATAGATATAACATATCTACTTATAGATACGTTAGTTAGAACTGTTTAAATTATATGCAATTTGGGGCGCCTGGGTGGCTCAGTTAGTTGAGCATCCCAGCTGGGCATAAGTCATGATCTCATGGTTGGTGAGTTCAAGCCCCGCATCGGGCTCTATGCTGACAGCTCAGAGCCTGGAGCCTGCTTTGGATTCTGTGTCTCCCTCTCTCTGCTCCTTCCCTGCTCATACTGTCTGTCAAAAATAAACATTAAAAAAAATTAAAAAACATTATATACAATTTAAAAATAAAATTATTTATCACATTAGGTAGCTGAATTCATGTTATAAATTTCAAATTTTCTTCTGTTATTAAACGTCTTGGTAAATATTTTTAATGGCTTCATAATATGAATATGTCATAATATAGTCAATTTTTTTCCTATTAAATATTTAGAATGATTCCAGGGTTTCCATTTAAATTTTTTAAAATGTTTATTTATTTCTGAGAGAGATAGAGAGACAGAACATGAACAGGAGAGGGGCGGAGAGAACCCATGAACTGCAAGATCATGACCTCAGCTGAAGTCGAACGCTCAACTGGCTGAGCCACTCAGGCGCCCCTCCAGGGTTTCCATTTGAATATATTATTATAAGATATAAATGAGTATGTTTAAATAGTAAGCCACATTTTAGATTAGGTTTTTAGTTTAAATTCCCAACTGTAGATTATTGGGCCAGAGAAAGTGGACATTTTTATGTTGATTGGTTATTATGTAATGGCCTTCCAGAAAGGAAGTCCCAATTTACAATTTCACCGTGAGTGTTTCCTCATCACACCCTTGCCAGCGCTATGTGTTGTTATTTTCACCTTATCTAATCATTGCAGTGGCCATGTCAGTTAATTTTTATCTCTATTTCATAGCTGAGGAATTGGAAGACAGGTTTGGTTTTCTGCCTCTGTTTGTTTATTGATTGACTGATTGACTTTAATGTTTATTTTTGGGAGAGAGACAGAGTGTGAGTGAGGGAGGGGCAGAGAGTGAGGGAGACACAGAATCTGAAGCAGGTTCCAGGCTCCGAGCTGTCAGCACAGAGCCCGACGCATTGCTCGAACTCACAAACCGCGAGATCATGATTTGAGCTGACGTCAGACACTTACCCGACTGAACCACCCAGGCGCCCCATGTTGTTGTTGTTTTTAAATTCACCAAGTACCTTGATTGAAAAAAAAAAGCCACTCACTTTGCCAGTTTCAAAGGCCTGACGGGTGGGCAGGGGAGGTGGCTGACTTACACAGCGAAGAGTCTCCTCGATATTCCGGTACTGGCCTGCCAACAAAAGTAGACCGAACATTACTGCAAAACACGGAAAAGAGTGGCCTTCGTGTTTCTTCAGAAGTCTTGTGCCCATTTCCATGGATTTCTCTTGGTGGTGCTTGCCTAAAATGCAGTGTGTATTACCGTATTTCTCATTCTATCTGCTGCTCTTGCAAAGCAGGGGTAATGAGAAAGGAGGCTAGGCAACCAAAACCAAACCAGGAAGTCTCGTTCCTTTGACCACAGTTCAGCATTAGTTTAGGACTCCCCTCTGCCCCCTATCAGATGCGCCAGGTCACGGCTCTACAGCATCTGGGCCAATGAAGACGTTTACTTCCCCCTCTGCACCCTCTGGCACCTGCACTGCATTTGCTGTAATCTGCCATCCGTCCATCTCCTTGAAGAGACTGGAGGTGTTTGGAAGGCAGGGGGCAGGTCTACTCGCCCATCTGTCCCTAGCTCCAGGCACAGAGCCCAACACTGAACAGATGAGTTCTTGACAGACATTTGCTGAATAAGGATTTTTCATGTGAGATTTCTCAGTGCCCATGGCCTCCCTGGAGTTGTTTTATGCAAGATTGCCTGGAGGCCATCGGGTGCAGAATCCATGCTCTGCTTTAAACTTTACCCTCAGATGATACAGAGCCACCGAAGAACAGCTCACATGATCTGCAGGACTTTTTTTTGCTTCCTCTAGACTTAGTTTTCCTAAATTGCATTAGAGTGTCATGCTGTTAGTCTGCATTGAGGAATACTGTAAGCAGAAAATGTTCTTATCACATCCTCTTTATTAGCCCACATGGGAGAAGTTTCTAGTGGGTCTCAGGGGCTGCGTGCTTCTCAGAAATTGGTTTGCTTTGATTTAATGGAAAATGCCAATTTTATAAGAGGTCATATTTCCCTTTCTCCTGTTAAGAATCTCGGGGCAAATGTCTGGCCTGTGTTCAAGTCACGTAGAGGCCCATGGTCTGATGTAGATTTCTACATCTCGGTTTGGCCTTTGTCATGCTCTTAGACTTTTGGCCTTCCACCCTGAATTCCCTTACTATATCAAAATATGCAATTAGTCGCTGGGAATTTGTGTCAGCATGCCCAAGTCTTGTGTGGAGTGTAATGTGTAAATTAATGAAAGTTTGGCTCAGTGAAAACACAGCTCTCTGGAGTTTGCTCAGGACCAGTGCATCGCGGAAGTGTTAACTAGTCAGAACTAATCTCCTTGAGATAATGAGGAAGGAGGAGCCGGAATCTGTGTGCACCTGCTGCCAGCCCCAGCCCATCCTGGTGGCATGGCTGATGGCTCCCACTGTCCTAACCCATGGATGACATCTTGATGCCTTCCTGTCCCAGCATATTTATTCCCACACTGAGAGCACTGGTGGAGAAACCCACAGCGTTTCCAGCCCCACAGAGTAGCGATCTGTTCTCTTTCATGAATTGAGTTAAAATAAGGTCACTCATAAAATCCAGCCAGCCTAGAAGGGGTGAATGAAGACTGAAATTTTGGGGATCTGCTCCGGCCCATGTGTTCTAGGAAGGCCGCTCCACTGTCTGATTCAGAGCTCGATGTAACTTCGTTATAGGAAACTGGCCTCATTGAACATGGTCACTATACTGACATCCCTGCACAGAGCCGCAGGACTGGTCTCTTCGTTCACGAGCCTGCAGCCCGAGACTCCCCGGGACCTCTCAACTATGTTTCATGCCAATTCTGAGTCTTAGCTGCTGTCCATTCCACCTGACGTCCCCACCTCCTCTGCCCCGCATACCATAATGCTCAGTGCCCTTTGAAATCCTCCTGGGGCTTCCCTCTCGGGCCATTCTGGGCTACTTTAATGCCACTGAATTGTCAGAGCACTTATTTCCTGTCTCAATCGCCGTGATACTTAGATAAAAATAGGCAGCATTTGATTACTTCTTTGTTGCGCATGTACTCGGCCTTTCTTTAGGGAAGGAATTGTCTTTATCTGCTGCAGTGTCTGTATTACTAATGATGCAGTTTTGGAAATGTCATTTTGAAGGCGTAGTCTTAAAACTGTCAATCAGTTCGTGTCACTCATGGCCCACGAAACAGTCCAGATTCCCTGCCGTGGCCCCGGCCCCCAGCGTCGCCTGGTTCTTGCCTGCTAAGTGTATCTCTTTCCAGTTTCTTTCTCGCCTCCGAAATGAGCCACATCACCTTCTTTCCGAGTCCCTCCAGTATGCCAAGCTTCTTTTAACTTCAGAGATCTGCATGGACTGTGCCTCAGTCCAGAACATTCTTTCCTCAGCTCTACCTGTGTCTGAGTCTTTTCCATCCATCAGATCAGATCTTAAATGTCATCTTCCTGGGGGGACACTCCCAGACCACCAATCTTAGGTAAAAGTTAAGGAGCATCTCTCCAGCCCAGGTCCTCACTACCTCCAACCCCAAACATGGCTGTGAGGATGCTCACTGACTCCCGTTTCTTCTTCTTGTGGACCCTTGACTGGCAGGCATTTCCCAGCGTCCCTTGCACTGGGTGGCCGTGGCATGGTGCTGTGGCCACTGGAACAGCATGTACTTCACTCCAGATGATGCACTTGACTCTCTCCTTCTCTTGACCCTCCCGGTGCTCTTGTTCTTGCCTCCGGGGCTGTCAAGAGACAGAAGACCCCAAGGCCTTCAAGGATAATGGAAGCCCCTGGGTTAAAGAAGAGTGAATCCCAAATGAGTGTTTGGGAAAAAGACTTCCTTCAATCCACACTGGATTGTGATGTGAACAAGAAATAAATCTTCATTTTATTGAACTACTAACATTTGTAGTGGATGCATTATAGATGTTAGCCCCTCCTGACTAATACGCTCTTTCTGGTTTCTGCTTAGCATGTAGGAACAAAGCAAGCCAATAAATACGCTATATAGTTACAGACCGTGGCATCGGCCTCCCCTAAGGCAGCGTGGAGGTTTCAGGCCCTTGATCACTCCTGGAATCCAGTATCTGTCAAGGGAACAGTGACTGCATAGTCAGCTGTGAAATACAGCGTGTGGTCTGGTGGAAACCCTCCGAATTGAGAACCCATGATGCACTGCAAATAGAACTTGATCTACTCCGTGGCTGAGTGAGCTTGAGTTGGACACTCCCTCCTGCTGGCCCTGGACCCTCAGCACAGAGGCGCCCCAACCCCTTCCAGCTCTTTGTGGCTCCCTGGAGCTGAAGGAGAGGCTGGTTTCTCAGAGAGAGTCATTTTCTAAAAAGATGAAGGAAGTTTACCCATCGGCCTGGAGGAGCTCCGCTTGTGCGTCCGTGGAGGGCTGTCCATCACCCACTGACACCAAACAGCGCCAGAGAACAACCAACTTCTGGGTTCCTCTCAAGGAAACAGCATCTTTACAAAAGACAACGTTCCCTTGGAAGTTATTTTTAGAAGGGACGTGAAGACGAATATGTGCCGTGGAAGGTTCAGGGGGCTTTCCTGACTCGCGGAGGCAATTACCCCAGCCTTTGGCCATCAGCGCGGACACCTCTTCTCATGACTACAGAGGTATGATACAGGCGTATGGCCGGTGGCCATCAGGATAAGGTCTCCTGGCCACTTGCATCTTGGGTGCTTAAAAGAAAGAAAAAAAAAAGGAAAGAAAGCAAAACCTGAGCCTCAGTGCAAACCAGTGAGCTTCTGCACAAGTGTCTCTGCTGACATCTCCATACACGGAGGCCTGCGGACCTCTGGCAGAGGCTCCGACTCCCATCATAGGAGATGGGCCCCGTGGGTCAGATATTCTCAGCGAGAAGCTCAGGCTGTTTGCACGTGTAGTGTTAACACTTCCTTGAAGAAGACCCCTGAAGGTACCAGGCTTGAACGTTTTAGTGATTCTGCTGGGTGCTGGCTGTGTCCCCAAGGACAGGCTCTACGGGGTGGTCACATTCAAAGGAAACCACCTCCTGAAACAATTCCCAGCAGGTCCCATAAAGAGAAACTGCTTCTCTGGTGGGAGATGAGAAGTAAAAGTAGGAAGCTTTCAGTGCTCAGGAACTTCCTGTTTCTCTGGGGAGTGAAGTCAGCAGGCTTTTTGGATGGTGGCATTCCCAAACCAGGCAGCTTCCCCCAAGCAGAACCAGCTTCTGTTTTCATTTCAATCACAAGATTTCTGAGGGCGGGGGTGAAGCAGGGAGAGCTATGGTGAAGGTCAGTGTTGGCTCCGACCCTCGAGGCTGCCAGTGGGCTTCTCCCAAGTACGTGGGGAAAGGGACAGGCCAGTGCATCCCAGGGACCCGTCACCTCCTCATCAGAGCCACCCGTGTCTCCCCAAGTCGTGGGCACACAGAGCAAGCTCTTGCTACACACCCTGAGCTTCCTCGTGGTTACGTGTGTCCGTGAGGCCCAGTTTTGGTAAATGGAGAGCTGGGAAGTCAACTCACAACTTCCAGGAGACTTTCTGAAGAGAAATTGTTGTCAACTATTTTTTTCTTTTTCTTCCCTTCCTCTCTCCTGCTGCCTGGAGCGTAGCTGTCACTATTTTAGGCATTGGTATTGAGGCCAGTACGAGGGAGGGAGCAGCACCTCTGAGGCTAAACAGCCTTGGACCGCTTACCTCTGCACTTGACTTACGTAAGAATTAAACAAACATGTCACATTTAAGCCCCCGTGATTTCTTCCTATCGTGTCTTTCAGCCTTCGCGGTTTTATCTCTCTGTGGAGGTCAGTTTTGGAATTCACCAAAAACCTAGCAGAGCTTCTGATCAAAGGCATGAACACATAATTCATGGAAGAGGTTCTGGGTTCAAATCCTGGCCGGGCCCGTTTCTGGCCACGTGACCTTGGGCAAGCCAGCAAGCCTCAGTTAACTGGCACCAGCTTGTAGAGCGAGAACAGTAGTGTCTGCCCCACACAGCTGTGGAGAAGCTTTGCAAAATAACCCCCGTGGCTACACGCTGCCCCAGTGAATGGCTGTGTTCCTCGTTTCAAGTTCAACTTCACGACCGAATCTTTTCTGCTCAGTCGATATTCTGAGTGCTCTGCTTTCAGATCCATATTAGGAACTTGATCATTACTGAGTTCTCATTTTAAAACACAAAAGTGACTTTTTCAACATTCAGCTCCATCGCTTCTTCCCAACAGTCTTTCCAGCAGGCACCCCGTCCAGCTCCGAGGCCCAGAGACCCAGTGACCATGGTTGGTTGACATCCTCATTTTAAAGGGAACGCTGTTGGCACACAGCACCAACAAGTGTATTGTGATGGGTCTGAGTTCTACTCTGCTGATTTCCTCCCGCGGCTGTGGCTTCTCTTGCACTCAGTTTACCTAGTTTATACTGTGAGCATTGCCAGCACCTGAGAGCTGGGTGCCATGGAGGTCGTGAGAGAAGCCGTCCTCAAATTCCGGGCTCCAGACTTCTGGCTCAGGGTTCCTGCCTCTACCTGTGCCGCCTTCCTCAGTGTTGATCTTTTAGAGACCACAAGGTCTCTGGGGACAGAACGTGTCCAGCGAATGACGGGAAGCAGGAGAGTCCACACACTTTCCCCTGGCTAGTTCCAAACTTTAGAACATCTTCAATTTGGCATCAATTCACAGCTCTACAGAGAGGCACGCGTGAGTTTCCTTGCCTTCATTCCCAGTGTCTCTGAGGAAAGGATTCTGATGTCCAATGAGCTTTGACTGCATGACTTAGGCTTGGGAAGCAGAGAAGGAGGAGGGAGGAAAGGAAGGGAATAGGAAGGGAAAGAGAGAAAGAGACAGAAGCAGAGATGGTTATAGATTATGTGCACACATGTACATATAACATAGGTCATGTCTGTCTCTCATGTATCTACCGGCTCTGGCATGCAGCTCTTCTGTACGATTCTGAACCAGTTACCTGATCTGAAGAGTAGGAGCTCACATTATAAGTCACAAATGGCCCAAACTCACAGAAATAGCTACATGGGAAGCATTTATTGAGAGTTTGGAGAATAGGCTCAGTGTTCTCCGTACATGGCCCTTGGAAGTTCATGTCCTTTCTCTAATTCTTGATTTCCTCATCTGTAGAGGGTAGTATTAATATCTGACATTAGGTGAGTCCCCAGGACCTTTTATTTTCATTTTCTATTTTTTAAAAAAACCTGTGCTCAAAGCTGGGTATTATAACGGTTACAGTAAGAACAACCCAAAATTGGTTGGCGGGATGGATGGTGATGGGTAAGGCAGCTGCCTCCCATCCATTTCCCAGGTGATCTCCCGAAACAGAAATACAATATTATGAGACAGTTGTTGTCCAGAGACTTGAAACAGCTTCTTGGTGGGGACAGTCTTAATCATTTTTTCCCTTTCCTTCCTTCCTTCCTTCCTTCCTTCCTTCCTTCCTTCCTTCCTTCCTTCCTTCCTTCCTTCCTTCCTCTCTCTCTGCTTCAATGAGTGGTTCTCAAAAGACCATCCTAGCACTACGTGAGTTGGAATTATCTTGTGAAGGGTAGGGACCCCCCAGTCTCCCCACAGACCTGCCAAAGCGTAAACCTGGGAGTGGGCTTGATGGTTATGCATTTTTGACTCGTGTGATTCTGATGCACAATACATTTTAAAGACAACTGTGAACCCTTGGGTTTAGCCATTGCGGATGATTTGAAATCCTGGCTTGTGCTTAGAGAACCAGGGGAACACCTTTTCCCAGCAATTCAACTGTCAACTTTTCAAATTGTTTCTGTCCACCCATTTTCCCAACATCTTGGGGGAGAACCAGCCTCTGGGAAATTAATACAAGTGCTGCAATGTCTAGTTGGGGCCAGCAGGGGGCATTGGATGCTCACATATACTATACCTGCCTTTCCTCCCCTTACTCCTAAAATCCTTATTAATTTTTCTTTTAAAAGTGGGAATAACCAACTTTTAAGACTGCTTTCCTTAGGAAACAAAGAAACAAACACAGAAACAAAACAAGTGACCTGGACAAAATGAAATTTCTTGTCCATTGAATGGACGCAAGCCCATCTATATCTTCATCAGGGTTTTAATGTGGGCGGCGCCGTAAGAGAGAAGGACCACTTTTCAAAGAGGGTTATCTTCTTTCATGTCACTCTTTGGTCAGTACAAGGAGAGAAACTCATGACTTTGTTTTCTGCAAGACCATGGCATCTTCTATACGTCAGCTTAACAGAAGGTACTGGTGTTAACAGATTGTGCAAGTTGGGTTATGAGTCTGTCTTTTCCAGGCCTGGCATATTTTTTTTAATTATATTTAGCATACAACAGTATATGCTACTGGGGAAAATTATAAGATAGAGATCAGCAAAAAAGAAGGGAGTAACAGTTGCTCTAAAGTCCCCGTACCAAGACAACCAGTGTAAACATTTGATTAGAGCTAAGTCACTCACACACGCACACACGGCGCAGTCCACGTTTATGCGAGCACACGGTCTGTTCCATCATACAACAGCATGCAGTACACACCTCAACGGCACCTTTTTAATAGCTGTATAGTATTCTCTCACACGGATATCCGGCCATATTTTCAGTTAATCTCATGGTAAAAAAATGCAAACAACATAAAAATATCTAGAGATGTTCTAAATATCACTGTGACAAGCAGCCTGTTGTGTGAATCACGTAAGTCCTTGATGATATCAGGGGTGCTCTATTTTAACAGATACTTGGCTGTGGCTCATGAGCGTGCATGGGCTGGGGTGCTGTGATTTGCTGCTGATGTTTTGGCAGCATGTAGATTCCAGTGTGGGCAGGCCTGGGCAGCTGTATCTCAGTCAGCTCTCCTGGGGTTTTGATTTGTTTTTGTTTTTGTTTTTCTCCCCCGTTTATGTGTCTAGAATGTCGTTAATGAAATGGAATACCCAACTGCAAGTTTTTCTCTACCTTAATGAGTGTGGATAAGGGATGATGAGACAGAGGTGTGGGTTACAGGTTTATAACTCATCAGTCACTTACTCAGGTTGGCAAGTTTACTTCCGGGCAATATCCCGGAAGTCTCTAGAAGTACCTAGAGTGCCCCCAGGACTCTAAGCGGATGGTGGAAAGGGATGAGAGGTAGCAACCAGGTGGAGAGAGGTGCCTCCGCGATCAAAGACTCCAGGGGAGTTCGGAAGCATCTACCTCGAGAGAACGCAATCTTTCTCAGAAAATGACGGGGAAGCTTAACTAAAGCATTTTCTGGAAGAGGGATTAGAGCTGGGTGCTTGTTTCTTATTTATATTCATACTTGCAATTTTGATTTTGCTTCTCTCCACTTCTCCTCACTGCTATTTGGGACGTGCTGAGCGCTGGTTACATGCTCCGGCACGTAGCATTATGAATCTTGGAGTTCATTTGAGGATTACATCACTCCCTATGATTCTGCCCCTTCTTTGCACACTTCTGGTCTATTTCTCACTTTTTTTTTTTATGTCTCACTGCAGTCATTTCTAGCCACCAGCTCTCTAGGGACATCCTGTTGGACTCCCCCTGAAATAATAATGCTCTGAGATGAATAGTCCATACTTTTGCTCAAACTGTAATGGGATTCTATTCAGTGCCTGATACCTGGAAGTAGGCTTTGAAAAGAGATGCGAGGGAAACCATAAAATGTAGGTTCTGATTGATCCATCCGCTCAACACATATGTTGGGGGCAGCCCGTTCCATGGGGTTTAGTTGAATGAGCCCAGAGTGGCCACAACACTGACATTTAGGCTGACTTTTGCCCATTTTACTGATGAAGGGACTCGGACTCAGAGGGATCTGTGCTTCCTCCCAGGCTACGCAGCTAATAAGTGGAGAGCCCGGGTTTCCACCCCCCGCCTGGTAGCTTCCCAAAGCCTGTGGAAGTGACAGACGGGGCTGCACCCTGGGAGCCACCAGAGGGAGAGACCCTAAGGGGCTAACGCCATTTTGAACAAGCCAATAGTTTTATCGAAGGAAAAGCAGAAAAGAATGGAAAGAAGAGTAACAGACCCCTGTTGGCACTCCCACCGCTGAGGAGACTGAGGGCCCCGGACTCACCGGTGGTGCCGTTGACCTGAGGCCATGACCTAGGGAAGAAAAGAGAACCTAGGTTAAGAGTCAGCTGCACACGGTTACATACGTTCCCCAGCGGAGGGAGCTGCTGTTGTAGGCGTTTTCCCCAGATCAACCTATGGAATGATTTCTTTTTTCTTTTTTTTAATGTTTATTTATTTTTGAGAGAGAGTGAGCAGGGGAGAGGCAGAGAGAGAGGGAGACACAGAATCTGAAGCAGGCTCCAGGCTCTGAGCTAGCTGTCAGCAGCACAGAGCCTGATGCGGGGCTCAAACCCACAAACAGCGAGATTAAGACTGAGCCAAAGATGCTTCACTGACTGAGCCATCCAGGAGGAGCCCCTGGAATGACTTCTTCATGTTCGTATTGTTCTAGATCTAAAATAGCACCTCATTACAGAGAATATGGAAAACAGGAAAGTGTAGAAGAGAATAACAATCAACACCCCAGGTCATATTTTGGCAAATTCCCTGTACATACGTGTATGTATTCATGAGGTTGTGTGAGCACAGTGAAACAAGTAAGTAGTAAAAATAGAAAAAAGAAAGTATGGGCTATTGATATTAAAAATACATTATATATCTTAGCGGTTATTCAAAACATGGTATTTATCGCCTGGGTGAGTTTTAGAGGGGTCATTTAAGTTCTTGCTGGTTTTTATTATTGTGAATAAAGTTGCAGGGTGCATTTCAATCTAATCACCAGCTATTTCCATGAAGAGACCCCACCAGGCACAGTGAAGGGCTCAAGTAACATGGGTCTTCCCAGCCTCTTGCTGTAGATCATGCAATTTCCTTCCACATGGGTTGGGTAGATTTAGATGCTAATCCACAGAGTGGGAAGTGACCATCTCACTGTATCTTGCCACCATTAAATTCCATCCAGTAAGACCATTTTAGGAATGCCCGGATGGCTCAGTCGGTTGAGCGTCCGGCTTCGGCTCAGGTCATGATCTCACGGTTTGTGGGTTCGAGCCCTGCGTCAGGCTCTGTGCTGACCACTAGCTCAGAGCCTGGAGCCTGCTTCGAATTTTGTGTCTCTTTCTCTCTCTGCCCCTCCCCTGTTCACGTTCTGTCTCTTTCTGTCTCTCAAAAATAAATAAAATGTAAAAAAAAAGTTTTAAAGACCATTTTGCCTACTTGACACTTGATTCCTTACGTTACCTCTTTCACTTCCCTGATGACTAGTGAGGCTGAATTATTATTTTCTTTCCAGTGGTTTTAGGCCACTTGGATTTTTTCCTGTCATGAGTTATCTGTACAGGTTATCTGTCCATTTTCTAATGAGAACTTCGC
The DNA here is from genome assembly GCA_004023845.1 of Helogale parvula. Classification (NCBI taxonomy): domain Eukaryota; kingdom Metazoa; phylum Chordata; class Mammalia; order Carnivora; family Herpestidae; genus Helogale; species Helogale parvula. The sequence goes on along the minus strand of PJEM01004289.1, from coordinate 57,165 downwards.
CTGGTCACCACATTCACCTTTGAACAGGGAGCTTTTGGAAGTGTCTCTTGCCTAGATTTCGGCCAATGATCTGAAAAGCTCTGGGGCCATGGAAGGCTCCGGAGGATGCGGCTTCTGTGAGCCGACTTGTTTGTGCCTTTAATAATGCCGGAGCCTTGCACAGCATCTCTCCTCCGAGGCCCTCAAACTGCGTCACTGGAGCAATTAACTGAACATCGCAACACAGGCTGGGTGTAAATATTTATGAGGCCTGGCTGGTGGTTGGGACACTGGGCACAGAATAGTTAAGCTGGGAGATGTTAGTAACCAGGGGACCACGGGTCCGCGAGTCTGGCTCTCTGCCTACCCTTTGTCCTCTGTTTACCGTTTCATACTCCCAGTGACCCTGTGGGGTGGCTATCATGGTCCCAAGTTTACAGATGAGGAAATAGGAGATTGAGAGGACTCAGTCCCACAGAGGGTGAGGGATCTGACACCAGCCTGTGCGATCCCCAAATCCTCGCTGCCTCCCTGGCCCTTGCCCGCAGGCGGTGGCCAATCCTGGAGGCATGTGCAGCAGCGTCTCAGAGCCCCTGTGGTTAGCTCTTGGCATCCTTTCCAGCTGCCTGAGATTCTGCAGAAATTAACAGTAAGTCAGCCAGTAAGGAACAGATCATTTATCTGGGGCCTGAGAGCTCACTCCCTCTCTCTCTCTCTCTCTCTCTCTCTCTCTTTCTCTCTCTCTCTCTACTTGGCCTCTTCCTTGACATCTTCGTCTTTGATTAAGGCCTCAGAAGGCTCCCCAGACCTGCAGCTCGCGACACATGACATGTAGACGATATGTTTTCGTGACTGTACAGCGAGCTTGATGTGAGTGTGGCAAGCAAGCCCTGGCCCAGGGGTGATGAAGGGGAGCCACATTCTCCTCGGGGGTCCTGGAAAGAATTTTAGCTTGGAAGTTAGGATTCTGTCCTTCCTCTGACCTTGGCTTCCCCTGGGTTTTAGAATCAAAGACCATTAATGCTAAAAAAAAAAAAAAGCACATCAGAGACAATGCTGATTTGTTGTTCCTAGTTTCAGACCCTTGGAAGGCAGAAGTGAGGTCTTCAGACTCCCGTAAGGATCGGAAGGGAATAGCGCCTGTCCGGTCCTGAGCGACGCCCCACTCTGGCTGGTGGGAGTTCCCCACTCTGCAGCCACAGCCCATGCTTACAAGAGGTAAGTGACCCGCCTGGGATTGTCCCCATTCTGCGCCCCTTATTATTTCCAAGCCATAACAGCCACACGGACCGCCCAGCTCTCAGCCCCTGGGAGCTTCCTCCCAGTGGTCCAGGCTGTCTGAAAGTGGCTTATCTGATCCACTCCGCCTCTCGGTGGGGTCCCCAAGCGATGGAGCTCATTCATATGTCATATCTCCCCCAGGGATTCTGCACCTCAGGGCTCTCTGTGCGTCAGTGCAAGCCAAGTGAATTAGCAGAGGATCAGTGTGTGTGTGGGGGGGCGGGTTGTTATTCCAGCTGAGCCCGCAAAGGGGAGAGGGAGAAGAGGAAGGCTGGAACCTGGGAAGGAGGCCCCCCCCCTCTCCGGAGGCGTCCTGGGCTCCTGCAGACCAGCCCGCTGAGAAGCTGCCTGAAAAGGCTCCTGGGCTAAACGCTCTTTGCAGCCTGACAGCCCGGGGTGATTGTGAAAGAGTAACTTCATGGAGACTCCGTGTGTCCTCTGTATGCTCACGTGAGGCCCACGTGTTGGTTAGCAAACTCCCTCTTGCCAGGCGATGACAAGGATGCTCCGTGCTCCCCTCTGGGCCACCTGTGAGCGGGCCACAGCTGGGCGGACCTCCAGACGTTTGGGGGTTTCTATATTTTAAGGCTCATTACAAATAAAGATGTTTAATTTCTGAATTATTTTTCATTTTTAATCCCTCTTAATCATTTAATATGCTTAATAATTTTTCATGTTCAAAGGGCACTAAATTAAACATCCTCCCTCCCCCCTACCCGGTTGCTCCCTGGGAGAACTGGATCGATTAGGTAGGTGGTTGGCCTTGCGTCTTACTTATCCATGGGAACAAAGTTTGGATGGTGTGTTTTTCTGGTCCCATAGAGATGGGATTTGGTCCTGTCTCCAGGGTCAGGCTCCAGGCATGGAGTCTAATTCCTTATCACCCCCTCGAGTGTGATGTGTGTGGTCCCCTCTGGGTCTCCCCAGGCACCCAGCGCTGAGCAGAATGCACTTCAGAGCCCCTTGGGACACGGTCAGGGTGATTTCACCTGCCAGCCCACTGCCTGCCCCAAACCTCCAAGATCAACTGGCTTCGTAACGTGTCTCACCTTAAGTACTGCCTCTGACATTAAGAGACTGTGTTAGACTAAAATTCTAATTTTTGAAAGACCATTGATAGGGGTTGCTAAACTGATTTTTAATATCATCTAGAGAGAAATGAAGGTGACTCTAACGTTCTAAATTCATTGCCTTCTTCTTTCTGTGTGACTGGCCGCGCTGTGCTGGTTAAGTCATTTCACCAAATTTCTTGGCAACCCTTGTTGGGCAAGAATCTTTACCCCAATGTTACAAGAATTTTTACCCCGATGTTAGGGCTAATTATGGAATGTTAGTGCAAATGGGACCATGAACTGGCCCTTTCATTTTGCAGCTGGGTTGACCCAAGCCTAGATTAAGCCCCAGGGGCGGGGGGGGGGTGGGGGCTGGTGGTTGCCACCATTTACAGAAAGGCTGTCTGCAGGTGGGACGCACCCCCTTCCTCTCCAGCACTGGAGGGAGCTGCAGGTTGGGTCAGGGAGCTGCAGGAGCTGAGGTCTGGAAAGGCGGTGTGCTCAGAGAATGAGGAACCCGCAGGGGTGAACTAGAGTGCCTGCGTGGTCCTGGAGGCATCGGCTCCGAGATGCATCTCAGCGAGGTCATACGGGTGCACATAGGATCTACTGGTGAGGGAAGGACTTGGGTATGACAGTCTCAGCGAGAGGCAATGCCGACCTTGACAGTGGGTGTGTCCCTAGCTTCCCATGTGGCCACCAGAGCCCTCCTCTGTTCATCGGGCACCCATTCAATGGAATTCATGCTCCTGTGAGCATAACCGAGCACAGCTCGATTTCTCAAGCTTCCTACACCGGGTCCCCAGCCCCTAGAAGAAAGAGCAGGCACCTAATACAGAACATGGCTGGAACATGGCCTGCGCTCCAAAACGTGTGTCAGGTAAACGTGAGTGGGTGAGTGGATGAAGGGATGAACGCAGGGGCACGTGCAGAGATAAGGGGCCTCATCCCCCCCCCCCCCGCCACCAGATCCTTACCCCGACCCCGTGACAGGTGAACCTTCCTGCCTCCGAACACTGGCACATCTCTGCTCTAACACAAGAGAGAGTCAAAAGGCAGCATGGAGTTAGGAATTTTTTACTCAGATCTCACTGTTAAACCTTACTGTGTT